>CM075995.1:8964599-9048182 GCA_038087875.1 Malacoraja senta | reverse complement strand
TGCAAAAACCCCCCCAAAAACCCTACAAACTACAAACAGAATGGAACAGAATCACATATTCTTTTACATATTAAATATGGTGGGAGGAAGGAAAAGAAAAAAAAACAGCAATTAAAAAAACCCAGTAGAATGGTACAGTAAAGTGAGGTAGGAGTTTACAGCCCTAATGGCCTCTGGAAGAAACTCCTTCTCAACCTCTCCGTTCTCACAGCGTGGCAACGGAGGCATTTGCCTGACCGTAGCAGCTGGAACAGTCCGTTGCTGGGGTGGAAGGGGTCTCCCATGATCTTATTGGCTCTGGAGTTACACCTTGTGATGTGTAGTTCCTGCAGGGGGGCGAGTGAAGTTCCCAATAGTGCGTTCGGCCGAACGCACTACTCTCTGCAGAGCCTTCTTGTACAAAAGCATCAGTACAAAAATGTTCTTGAAGGATAATCAAGGGTAAAGGGCCTGTCCCACGGCGATTTTTTTTCGGTGACTGCCGGCATCATTGACTGACGTATCAGGTCACCGAAAAATTTGCGGCGTGACGATGCGTGATGACGTATTGACGCGCGGTGTTTTTTATTATTTTTTATTTTTATTTTTTTATTAGAAGTATTTTATATTACAGTAATCTGCAATAACATCAATTTATACAGTTCTTGTACCACTTCTGTTTTTCAACTTTAATAGAAAAAAGGATAGAAAGAGCTAGCAAAGACAGTCAGTGAGTGAATGAAAAAGTGGTCCAGGAACACACATGTGAACCTAAACCACAAGAAGTAGTTAAAGAAGAAAAGAAAAAAAGAGAAAAAAGAAAATAAGATAGGACAATATGAAAGGGGTGTACCTACTTCTTATCTTTACTCACCCCTTGCCAGGTCCTAAAACCATTTATTATCATCATTTGTTGCACCCTATGTTTGTCGCGCGGTGTTTTTTCAAGTGTCGCAACATTTTTCTGAATTTTGAAATGTTCAAAATCTTTTGGCGACACTGATATGACGCCGGCAGTCGCTGAGAAAATCGCGGTGGACAGGCCCTTAAGAAATCTTTTGTAATTTTCTAATCCACCATGAGAAAAGTACATGTTCTTAAGTGATAGGAGCAGAATTAGGCATTCGACCCATCGAGTCCACTCCGCCATTCAATTATGGCTGATCTCTCTTTCCCTCTCAACCCCATTCTCCTGCCTTCTCCCCCGTATGCCTGACACCCCGTACTAATCAAGAACTTATCTCGTCCCTAAAAACATCATTGACTTTGCCTCACATAATAAACAACTCGTGGCAAAGTGGTATTTAAATTAGTTTATTGTTTAGAGATACAGCGGGAAACGGCCCTTCAGCTCACCGAGTCTGCGTCGACCAGCGATCCCCGCACATTAGCACTATCCTACACACTATTTTTACCAAAGGCAACTAACATACAAACCCATACGTCTTTGGAGTGTGGGAGGAAACCGGAGCACTCTGAGAAACCACGCAGGTCACAGGGAGAAGGTACAAACTCCGCACAGACAGCACCCGGGGTCAGGATCGAGCCCAGATCTCCGGCACTGCGAGGGAATTGATCTACCAGCTGTGCCATTGTGCCACCCTTGTGCAGCACAAGCTTATAGTGTCCACTGTGACTTTTAGTGACACATCTTTTTTCTCCACGGGTGGCGCCAGCAATGGCTGCCTCGCCAACAGTCTGTCCGTCCCTTCCTTCTTTGTTGTTTGATAGTATGTGTTAAATGTATGTTTAGTGTTCTTTAGCTTGTTTTATGTGTGCGTGTGTGTGGGGGGGGGGGGGGTTGAGGAAACGTTTTTAAATCTCTTACCCCCGTCGGAGATGTGATTTTTTTTTGGTATTGTATCTCCTCCGTCCGCACTGCGGCCTAACATCGTGGAGTTGGTGGCCTTTGCTGGAGGCCGACTTCGGGAGCTCCAAGCCGCGGGATCTTCGACCGTCCCGACATGGGAGCTTCGATACCACTGACCGCGTTAGTTAGTGGGACAGGCCCTTTAGTGTGCGGGGATCGCTAGTTGCCTGCAGACTCGTGGGCCTGTTTCCACATTGTATCTCTCAACTAAACTAAAGTGGATTTCAATTGAGGCATAGGGTACGGTTTCCTTAGTTTAGTTGTTTCGTTGTTTAGAGATACAGCGCAGAAACAGGCCCTTCGTCCCACCGAGTCTGCAGCAACTAGCGATCCCCGCACACTAAAGGGCCTGTCCACTAACTAACGCGTCAGTGGTATCGAAGCTCCCATGTCGGGACGGTCGAAGATCCCGCGGCTTGGAGCTCCCGAAGTCGGCCTCCAGCAAAGGCCGCCAACTCCACGATGTTAGGCCGCAGTGCGGACGGAGATACAATACCAAAAAAAAAATCACATCTCCGACGGGGTAAGAGATTTAAAAACGTTTCCTCAAACCCCCCCCCCCCCCTCCCACACACACACGCACACATAAAACAAGCTAAAGAACACTAAAACATACATTTAACACATACTATCAAACAACAAAGAAGGAAGGGACGGACAGACTGTTGGCGAGGCAGCCATTGCTAGCGCCACCCGGTTGAGAAATAAGATGTGTCACTAAAAGTCACAGTGGACACTATAAAGCTTGTGCTGCACAAGGGTGGCACAATGGCACAGCTGGTAGATCAATTCCCTCGCAGCGCCGGAGATCTGAGCTCGATCCTGACCCCGGGTGCTGTCTGTGCGGAGTTTGCACGTTCTCCCTGTGACCACGTGGGTTTCTTCCAGGTGCTCCGACTTCCTCCCACATCCCAAAGACGAGCGGGGTTGTAGGTTAATTAGCTCTCTGTAAATTGTCTGCACAGAGTGGATGAGAAAGTGTGAAAAGGGAAATCAACGGTTGTCATGGCAGGTGGGCTGATGGGACTGTTTGCATGCTGTAGCTGAAGAAGGGTCCCGACCCGAAACGTCACCTATCCATGTTCTCCACAGATGCTGCCTGACCCGCTGAGTTACTCCAGCACTCTGTGAAACGTCACCTATCCATATTCTCCACAGATGCTGGCCTGACCCGCTGAGTTACTCCAGCACCTCTGTGAAACGTCACCTATCCATATTCTCCACAGATGCTGCCTGACCCACTGAGTTACTCTCACACCTTGTGTCCTTTGATAATCCCTTACTAGGTTATAGCGGACAGTCAGCAATAATGGACCATTCCCATTCTCTTATGGTCCATTATAATGAGAGTTTATTGTATTAAAACAAGCTGCATTGGCTGTAAAGGATTTTGAAGTCTATGATATTCTTCAAAACATAAACGAACATACAATTGCAAATTGCATGAAATGAGTGAGATCCTTTCAACCCTGTACAAAATATACTACAATTAATTCTCAGAGAGTCATAGAGTCATACAGCACGGAAACAGGCTCTTCGACCAGCTTTGCCCTTGTCGACCAAGGTGCCCCATCTACGGCTAGTCCCACCTGCCCATATCCCTCCAAATTGGCACATTGGCCTTCATCAGTCAGAGTAATGAGTATAGAAGTTGGGAGGTCATGTTGCAGTTGCATAAGACATTGGTTTCAAGGTCAAGGTTTCAAGGTCTCAAGGTTAGTTTATTGTCACATGTACCAGTTAAGGTACAGTGAAATTTGAGTTACCATGCAGCCATACTAAGTGAAAAGCAACAAGACACACAACCACAGAACAGTTAACATAAACATCCACCACAGTGGATTCCACATTCCTCTCTGTGATGGAAGGCAATACGTTCAATCTTCTTCCTCTTTGTTCTCCCGCGGTCGGGGCAGTCAAACCATCCGCAGTCGGGGGCGATCGAAGCCCCCGCAGCCGACGATCGAAGCCCCGTTGGGGTGATCGAAACTGCCGCGTCGGGGCAGTTGAAACTCTCTCCGCGGCACGGAGCTCCCGAGTCGGACTCTTCTTACCAGAGACCGCGGGCTTCACGATGTTAGTCCACAGGCCCCGCGGTTGGGGCTTTGATCCCAGCAAAGGGATCGCAGACTCCCGCGGCTTGGAGCGCCTGTCGGTCTCCAGGAAAGGCTGCCTACCCCATCATGGTCAGGCCGCAGTGTGGACGGAGATGCAATACGGAAAAACATTGCATCTCCGTCGAGGAAGAGATTGAAAAAGCGTTTCCCCCAACCACCCCCCCCCCCACCCGCCACATAAAACAAACCAAGGAAGACTAAAACATACTTTTTAACATACTAAAAATAACACAAAAGAAGAAAGGGCAGACAGACTGTTGGTGAGGCAGCCACTGCTGAATGCGCCACCCGGTGGACTTCCATTGGTGAGGCTGCATTTAGGGTGTTGTGTTCAGTTCTGGGCACCATGTTATGGGAAAGATGTTATCAAGCTGGAAGAAGTACAGAGAAGAATTGCAAGGATGTTGCCAGGACAAGAGGGTCTGAGAGGAGAGGTTGAGTAGGCTGGTACTCCATTGAGGGGTGATCTTATAGAGCTGTACAAAGTACTGGGCACCAGCCTCGCCAGCAGCTGTTCGTCCTTTCACCCTTTTTTGTTATTTTAGTATGTCACAAAGTATTTTTGAAAGGTTTCTTACTCATTTTTATGTGGGGGGGAAAGGGGGGAAACCGTTTCCCAGTCACTTACCTGGTCGAGATGTGTCTTTTCTCTGAGTCGCATCTTTCGCCCACCCCCCTCGCGGCTACCAACTGGATTAGCGTTGGCCTTTCCTGCCGGAGATCGGCCAGAGCTTCAGCAGCAGCGCAGCACTGAATTCCATCGTGGAGCAGGACGATGCCGTGCCGGGGATCGCCTGTGTTGAAGCTCCAGAGTGTTGGACCTGCTGCTTTAACATCGTGGAGCTGTGGTTAGCGGAGCTTCTAGCCGCGGGCGGTGCTGACTTTAACATCGCGAAGTCCTGGGATCTTTGCCGAGTGTTGGAGCTCGCCCAGCTCGGCCTGCGGACTTTGGAAGCCGCGGTCGATTCGGAAACTCCAAGCCGCTGAGTGTGTTCTTCCGTTCCGACGTCGGAGCTCGATCATGCGGAGGGTTCAAAGGCCCCGACCATGGGTGAACAAAGAAGAGATGACTGAACTTTATTGCCTTCACAGTGGGAAACGTTGATTCCGTCTGCGTGGGATGTTATGTTAAATCCTATCGTGTATTGTGTTCTTTTTTATTCTTATGGCTGTACGGTAACTCAAATCTCACTGTACCAAGTGGTGCACAAGACAATAAATGTAACTGGAACTTGAACTTGAGCAGAAAAGATAAGGTAGACGCACAGAGTCTTTTGCCAGAGTAGGGGAATTGAGGACCAGAGGACACAGGTTTATAGACAATAGACAATAGGTGCAGGAGTAGGCTATTTCGCCCCTTCGAGCCAGCACCGCCATTCAATGTGATCATCGCTGATCATCACAATCAGTATCCGTTCCTGCCTTCTCCCATACCCCCTGACTCTGCTATCTTTAAGAGCCCTATCTAGCTCTCTCTTGAAAGTATCCAGAGAACCGGCCTCCACCGCACTCTGAGCAGAGAATTCCACAGACTCACAACTCTCTGTGAGAAAAAGTGTTTCTCGTCTCCGTTCTAAATGGCTTACCCCTTATTCGTAAACTGTGGCCCTTGGTTCAGGACTCCCCAACATCGGGAACATGTTTCCTGCCTCTAGCTTGTCCAAACCCTTAATAATCTTATATGATATGTTTCAATAAGATCCCCTCTCATCCTTCTGAATTCCAGAGTATACAAGCCCAGCCTCTCCTTCTCTCAGCATATTGACAGTCCCGCCATCCCTGGAACTAACCTTGTGAACCTACGCTGCACTCCCTCAATAGCAAGAATTTAAGGTGAAGGGGAAAAGGTTTAATAGTAATCTGAGGGGTAACATTTCCACACAGGTGGGGTGGTGGGTGTATGGAACGGGCTGTTGGAGGAGGTAGTTAAGGCAACATTTAGAAACATTATACAGGTACATGGATGGAACAGGTTTGGAGTGATATGGACCAAACGCAGGCAGATGGGACTAGTGTAGCTGGGACATGGTTGGTGTGGGCAAGTTGGGCCGAAGGGCCTGTTTCCACGCTGTATCACTCTATGACTCTAAATCATTCCGATCCATGTACCTGTCCAAATGTCTTTTAAAATTCTCTAGAAGATTTAAATAAATGTCAAGAAGATTTATACTTTTGATATCCATTAATCAGCTTGCCAACTGCAGTGCGAGGAATTCCCCGCTGAGCACGGCGAAGTTATGTTCAGCGAGAGTATTACATTATCTTGATGAATTCCTACATTAACTTTCTCATTACCTTTTTAGAATATCTTTAGTATCATTATTATTTCGGCTTCGTTTCAGCCCATTGTCTCAGTCCATGTGTTTAATTTTGCAGGATGAAGAGGAAATTCTACTCCTGGGATGATGTATAAATCTCAGAGAGTAAAGGTAATGCTAACTTAGTTGTATACAAAACCCTTAACGGGCTTGCCCCCCCCCGCCCTAATCAAAAATCTTCTAACCCCACCATCTACCTCCAGGTCCCTCAGGTCGGCCGACTTGGGGCTACTGACTATCCCGCGGTCTAGGTTTAAGCTCAGGGGCGACCGCGCTTTTGCAGTTGCACACCTAGACTGTGGAACAGCATCCCTCTCCTCATCAGAATTGCCCCTCCATCGACTCCTTTAAATCGAGGCTCAAAACCTATTCTACTCCCTAGCGTTTTTGAGGCCCTCTGAGAGGGCGCTGTAAACAGTTTATATATGTATTGTTAGGTCTGTGTACTGTTGTATGTAACACGTTAGTATCTGCACTAATGTACAGCACTTTGGTCACGTGAGTTGTTTTTAAATGTGCTATACAAATAAAATTAACTGACTGGGCTAACTGCTAATGCTAACTGTGTAGGAAGAAACCGCAGATGCTGGTTTGAAACGAAGATAAACACAAACAAGCTGGAGTATCTCGGCGGGTCAGACAGCACCTCCGGAGAAAAGGAATAGATGACGTTAAGGGGTCGAGTCTGAAGAAGGGTCCTCGACCCGAAATGTCGCCAATACCTTTTCTCCAGATTTGCTGTCTGGCCAGCTGAGTTGCTCACGATGCTTCTATCTCTGTTAATTATTTCTTGCAAATCTCTTGAACATTAGAATATTAAACGTAGAACTGTACAGCACAGAGCAGGCCCTTCTGTCCACGATATCTGTTCCAAGTACAATGCCAAGACCAGCTCTTGTTTGCCAGCACATACTCCATATCGATCCATATCCACGTACCTATCCAAAAGTAAGTAAGTAAGTAATTTTTATTTATATAGCACTTTTAAATCAAATCACGTTGAAGCCAAAGTGCTTTACAGAGAAGAAATTAGATTACCATACATCCATATAAAAGAAAAAAGAAAAAAAATACACAATACTGTTTTTCCTCATCTCCGTTCTAAATGGCCTACACTTATTCTTAAACTGTGGCCCCTGGTTCTTGACCAAAAATCGGAACATGTTTCCTGCCTCCAGCGTGCCCAATACCTTAATAATCTTATATGTCTCAATAAGATCCCCTCTCATCCTTCTGAATTCCAGTGTATGCAAAGCCCAGTCGCTCCATTCTTTCAACATATGACAGTCCCGCCATCATTCGTGTAGGAAGGAACTGCAGGTGCTGGTTTAAACCGAAGATAGAAACAAAATGCTGGAGTTTAAACAGAAGATAGAAACAAAACTGCGGGACAGGCAGCATCTTTGGGGGAGAAGGAATGGGTGACGTTTTGGGTCGAGACCTTCTTCAGTCAAGAAGGATCTCGACCAGAAACGTCACCCATTCCTTCTCTTCAGAGATGTTATCGGTCCCGCTGAGATAACACCATTCCCATTCTGAAAAGTGGTCCCGACCCGAAACATCGCCTGTCCATTCCCTCCCCAGATGATGCCTGATCCACTCAGTTCCTCAGCATGCTCAAGAATCCAGCATTTCTTATGTCAACTTCTTGAATTGTTCTGTATTATATTTAGCTTGCATCTTGGTCAATTTATTGAAACTGCCAATGCAATGGTGACGAGACGACCTTATTAACTGTACAAGATGTGATCTTTGGTACACAAAAATGCTGAGAAACTCAGCGGGTGCAGCAGCATCTATGGAGCGAAGGAAATAGGCAACGTTTCGGGGTTTCGGCCCGAAACGTTGCCTATTTCCTTCGCTCCATAGATGCTGCTGCACCCGCTGAGTTTCTCCAGCATTTTTGTGTACCTTCGATTTTCAGCATCTGCAGTTCCTTCTTTAACAAGATATGATCTTTATTTGGTTAAAAAGGTATATCATCACCATTGCTTTTGTAGTCTTCAATATATTGCGGTGCAATGCACAATGGCGCAGTGGCAGACTCAATGACTCTAAGAGTCTCAAACCAAAACATTACCCTATCCATGTTCTCCAGAGATGTTGTTACTCCAGCACTCTGTGTCCTTATCTGTTTTTGTATGACACCTGCTGGCTGAAAGGAGAAGCAACATGCAGTCGTTTTTGAGAACATCCTGGACATCTCGAATTGCACTAAAGTCATAGTGTCATACAACGTGGACGCCGACCAACACGTCCCACCTGCCTGTGTTTGGCCCATATTTATCCCTCGAAACCTGTCTCATGCATGTACTTGTCCAATTGTTTCTTAAACGTTGCAATAGTACCTGCCACAATTACCTTCTCTGGCAGCTCATTCCATTACACCCCACCACCTTTTGTGTGAAAAAAGTTACCCTCGGGTTCCTATTAAATCTTTTCCCCTTCACCTTGAACCTATGTCCTACTCTGGGCAAGAGACTCTGCGCATTTACCCGATCTATTCCCCTCATGATTTTGTACACCTCTAAGAGCAATATGAAATGTGGCATAGACAAGGTGTAGCGCCCTTCATCATTCTGGAGGCGACCATGTTTACGGTGATGGTTGCTTCCTCCTGTACAAGCAGAGCACTCGAGCACAGGAGTGTGACGAGCTCTGTCTGCAGATAGTGATGGATCTCTGATGTAGAAAACATTAAGTCTAGAGGTCTTGCTCCTCAAAAACCTGGACATGGGCAAGGTTTCTCTAGCTCTTGGTAGATAGGTTCCCCGGGTTATAAAGCTTCTCCCTATCTCTTATACTCTTATCTCTGCCGGTTCATCACGGGTACTGACCTCTCCACCATTGAAAGGATCTACAGGAGTCACTGCCTCAAAAAGGTAGCAGCATCGTCAGAGACCCACACCAACCTGGGCCACGTTCTCATCTCACCCCTGCCATCGGGAAGAAGGTACAGGAGCCTGAAAACTGTCACGACCAGGTTCAGGAACAGCTTCTTCCCTACAGCCATCATTCAACCAACCATCGGGTGGCACGATGTCACAGGGGCAGAGTTGCCGCCTTACAGCGCCAGAGACCCGGGTTCGATCCTGACTATGGGTGCAGTCTGTACAAAGTTTGTACAGTCCAGAACCTGGGGCACAGGCTAGAATAAAGGGGAAGCCATTTAAGACTGAGGTGAGAAAAAACTTTTTCACCCAGAGAGTTGTGAATTTGTGGAATTCCCTGCCACAGAGGGCAGTGGAGGCCAAATCGATTTAAGAGAGAGTTAGATAGAGCTCTAGGGGCTAGTGGAGTCAAGGGATATGGGGAGAAGGCAGGCACGGGTTATTGATTGGGGACGATCAGCATGATCACAATGAATGACGGTGCTGGCTCGAATGGCCGAATAGTCTCCTCCTGCACCTATTTTCTATGTTTCTATAGGTACACAAAAATGCTGGAGAAACTCATGTCTGAAGAAGGGTTTCGGCCGGAAACGTTGCTATTTCCTTCGCTCCATAGATGCTGCTGCACCCGCTGAGTTTCTCCAGCACTTTTGTGTACCTTCGATTTTCAGCATCTGCAGTTCCTTCTTTAACAATTCTATGTTTCTATTCCTAGCTTGACGACGTGGGTTTTCCCCGGGTGCTCAGGTTTCCTTCCCCACTCCAAAGATGTACAGGTTTGTAGGTTAATTGGCTTTGGTAAAGATTGTAAATTGTCCCTAGTGTGTGTCGGATAGTGCTAGTGTACGGGTGATCGCTGGTCGGAGTAGGTCGAAGGACCTGTTCACTACAACCTCCAAATAAGCTCTGAACTACATAGACTTGGGGGTATTGTTTTTGCCTTTCCGCTATTATTATTTGTTCTTTTTTATATATTGCGCTGTTGCAAGTAAGAATTTCATTGTTCCATTTCAGGACAAAATGACAATAGAACACTCTTTACTTCTTGATCACTTGCTCATAATGGACAGTGTTCTTACACTAAACCATCCGATTTCCTCTCACCTTGTGCTCACTTGTCAATATTTACTCACCTCTAAATACACAGCATTTCTAATCCCTTAATATAATTGCAGCGATCTCCTCAACAGGGCAGTGGGCAGGTGCTATTTCCTTCGCTCCATAGATGCTGCCTCACCCGCCGAGTGGAAGGTAGACGCTCCCGCCCCACGAGTCTCGGGCAGATGGGGCTCAGTCAGCTGGGAAGGCTGTCCATCTAGCAGAGGGAAAACTCTGATTTAAAACCTCCGCTGCCTTGTGGCCATATCCAGTCATGAAAAGGCTTCAGGAGTAACCTCAAGAAATCCGGAGTCGGAGCCCTAAGGTAGTTCGTCGTTGTCTACAACCTCGCTCTGGCAGCTCCTGCGACGGCGCTGGGTGCCAAACTGTAATGGCCCTGCTGTTCCTTTGGATCGATCGGCGACGTGGAGAGTGGGGACGTGCTGCATGGGGCAACAGCCTGTCCTCCAAATGACATCGCCCAGGCTTGCATCCGACCAGGATGCATCACCCATGGTCAGTCATGACTGAGGGGGCTACGACCTCAACAAAGACCTTAACAGTTGATGGTGGACAGTCAGAACCTTTTTCCCCTGGGTGGGAATGTCCAACACTGGAGGGCACAGCTATACGGTGAGAGGAAAAAGTTTAATGCAGATGTGTGGGCAAGGTTTTTTTTTTACACAGTGTGGTGGAGGCCTGGAACGCATTGCCAGGGGTGGTGGTGGTGGAGGCAGATACGATAGTGGTTTTAAAGAGGCTTTTAGATTGGCACATGGATGCCCAGAGAACAGAGGGGTGTGGATCATGTACAGGCAGATGAGATCAGTTTAGCTTGGCATCATTCTTGGCACAGACTTGGCAGAAGGGCCCGTTCTTTTGCTGTGCTGTTCCTAATTTGAGCAAGGGCATTCTTGCTATTGAGAGGGAATACAGCGTAGGTTCACCAGGTTAATTCCCGGGATGACGGGACTGACGTACGATGAAAGAATGGGTCGACTGGGCTTGTGTTCGCTGTAATTTAGAAGGGATGAGAGGGGATCTTATAGAAACAATGACATTCTTAGTGGTTTGGACAGGGTAGATGCAGGAAAAATGTTCCCGATGTTGGGGGAGTCCAGAACCAGGGTCGCAGTTTAAGAATAAGAGTAGCCCATTTAGGACTGAGATGAGGAAAAAACATTCACCCAGAGAGTTGTGAATCTGTGGAATTCTCTGCCACAGAAGCAATAGACAATAGGTGCAGGAGTAGGCATTCAGCCCTTCGAGCAGCACCGCCATTCAGTGTGATCATGGCTGATCATCCCATTCAGTACCCTGTTCCTGCCTTCTTCCCATATCCCCTGACTCTGCTACTTTAAGAAATATAATAGACAATAGACAAAGAAATGGAAATAGGCAGTGGAGGTTAATTCACTGTATGTTTTCAAGAGAGAGTTACATTCATCTCTTAGGGCTGAGGGAATCAAGGATAATGGGGAGAAGGCAGGAACATGGTACTGATTGGGGATGATCAGCCATGATCATATGAATGGCGGTGCTGGCTCGAAGGGTCGACTCGAGCACCTATTTTCTGTGTACTGTTCTATGTTCTATCATCTTGTACGGCAGGTGTAGGCTCTGTCCCTACACCTACTTTCCTTTGTGTGGCCAACACTTAATTACATAATTACTTAATTACAAATTATGATGCAGTTTTCATAGCAGAGCCACTGACAGAACAATTGTAGGGGGATTGACATTACTCATAGATTATCCATGCACTCTATGCATGAAGTGCCCTAAATGAGGTTCCCTTAATCCATAAATGAGGTTCCCTTAATCTAAAATTTGCACTGTTTGCACTAAAAGTCAATCACCAAGGATAGTCTTTCCAGGTTGAGGAGTTCTCACTGTGGGGGAACTATAGCCTATTGGTGCAAAGTTTCAGGAGCAGAATAAGGCCATTCGGATCAAGTCTACTCCGCATTCAATCATGGCTGATCTATCTTTCCTTCTCACCCATTCTCCTGCCTTCTCCCCATAAACCCCTGACAACCGTACTATCAAGAATCTGTCAATCTCCATCTTAACTCCATTGACTTGGCCTCCACAGCCGTCTGTGGCAATGAATTCCACAGATTCACCACCCTCTGACTAAAGATATTCTTCCTCATCTCCTTTCTAAAAGTACGTCCTTTTATTCTGAGGCTGTGCCCTCTGGTCCTAGACTCTCCCACTAGTGGAAACATCTTCTCCACATCAACTCTATCCAGGCCTTTCACTGTTCGGTAACGTTTCAATGAAGTCCCCCTCCCCCCCCCCCCCCCCCCCCCCATCTTCCGTCTAAACTCCAGCGAGTACAGGCCCAGTTCCTTCAAGCGCTCATCATACGTTAACCCGATCATTCCTGGGATCATTCTGGTCAACCTCCTCTGGACCCTCTCCAACGCCAGCACATCCTTCCCCAGATATGGGGCCCAAAATTGGGTTACAATGGAGTAGAAGAGAATCTCTAACAAATCAATAGTTTCAAAAATTACAGTGTGCCCCTAGTGTGCAGGAAGGGGATGCAAACTTGCGACAGCATGGAACTAGTGTGAACGGGTGTTCGATGGTCGGTGTAGTCTTTGGTGGGGGGGAAGGCCTGTTTCCGTACCGTATCTTTCAATCAATCAATATATACTGTGATGGAAACAGGCCCTTCGGCCCACCGATTCCACACCGACCATCGATCACCTGTTCACACTAGTTCTATGTTATTCCCACTTTTGCAACCACTCCCTACGCACTAGGGGCAATTTACAGAGGGCCAATTAACCTACAAACCCGCACGTCTTTGGGATGCGGGAGGAAACCGGAGCACCCAGGGGAAACCCACGTAGTCACAGGGAGAACGTGCAAATTCCACAGAGACAGCAGCCGAGGTCAGGATCGAACCCGGCACTCTGGCACTGTGATGATTCAGTCAAGATGATGAATAGAGAATACCACTTGACTTGATGAGGTAGGTGGCTGTTAACGAAGTTTAGACTCTCTTGCTGCAAATACAGATCCACCGCCGATTTTAATGGTGACCGGTGGTCCAGCACCTCCTTTAATTGAGACAAAATTACGACAGCGCTATTGAAGTCCCGCTGAAAATGTGGCGGCCGATCACCGGCACTTCCCCGGCCGATCGCCGGATGGAATTTGCCCCCCTGCGGCCTAGGCCGACCCAGTACCGGTACCGTTCAACTAATCTCGGAGGCCGTGACCTGTCCTGGTCCGGCAAAATGGATAATCCAGAGGCTTTGGAAACCAAGGGTGCCGGAAATCTGGCCGCAGACCCAGCACACAGGCACTTTCATTTGGGAGAAATTTGTTCCTGCATGCTCAGAAAAATATTTTCGCCAGAGTAGGATGTTCCACTTTTAAAAACTTTTACTGTATAATGTAGAAATGAATCATATAAAGAGAATGTTTTGTTTAGTTTAGACACCATATGGAAACAGGCCCTTCGGCCCACCGACCAATTAACCTACGAATCTGCACGACCTTGGGAGCAAACCGGAGCACCTGGAGAAAACCCACGTGGTCACAGGGAGAGAGTGTAAACCACGTACAGACAGCACCCGTAGTCAGGATCGAACCCGGGTCTCTGGCGCTGTGAGGCAGCAACTCTACCGCTGCGCCACCGTGCCGCCCAGTGTGTTGATGCATTCACGATATGTCCGAACTTTATGTCATCCAGCTGATTTCCACATCTGGATGAGATGAGTAATGCGTTTTTAAATTGTTTTGCAGTCATTGAAGAAATTAAACCATGCAAATATTATCAAGCTCAAAGAAGTTATAAGGGAAAATAATCATCTTTACTTTATTTTTGAATACATGAAAGAAAACCTGTATCAACTCATGAAAGATAGGTACTTCTTTTATTCAACAGCTTATTCAACTATTTCTGAATTTGCTACTTTTGGGGAATTGGGGATATTATGTTTATTATTGTCATTGTCATACAGCATGGAAACAGGCCCTTCGATCCATCTCTTTCATGCTGACCAAAATACCCCATCTACGCCCATTTGGCTCATATCCCTTTCAACCTTTCCCATCCATGGACTTGTTAAAATGTCTATTAAATGTTGTTATAATGAATGAATGAATAAGTTTATTGGCCATGTATTCACATACAAGGAATTTGTCTTGGTGCTCCGCCCGCAAGTGACAACATGACATACAGTGACAGATAGGAATGACACATAAAACATTAAACATTAATAATAAAACATTATTGATTAAACATGTGAATTAAGTAAAATACCAGAGCAAAAGGAGGCTACATATTTTGGGTTATTGAGTAGAGCTACTACTTGTGGAAAAAAGCTGTTTTTATGTCTGGCTGTGGCAGCTTTGACAGTCCGGAGTCGCCTTCCAGAGGGAAGTGATTCAAAGAGTTTGTGGCTAGGGTGAGAGGGGTCAGAGATGATCTTACCCACTCGCTTCCTGGCCCTTGCAGTGATACCTGCCTCAACTACCTCCTCTGGCACACCTTCCATATCCTCACTACCCTCTGTGTGAAAACATTTTCTCTCAGCTTTCTATTAGTATTTAGTTCAGTTTACTGTCACGTGTAGCGAGGTTACGTGCTAACCAGTCAGCGGAAAGACAATACACTATTACAATCAAGTCGTCCACAGTGTACAGATACATGATTAGGGAATAACGTTTAGTGCAAGATAAAGCCAGTAAAGTCTGATCAAAGATAGTCCAAGGGTCTCCAATGAGGTAGATAGTAGTTCAGCACTGCTCTCTGGTTGTGGTAGGATGGTTCAGTTGCCTGATAACAGCAGGGAAGAAACTGTCCCTGAATCTGGAGGTGTGCGTTTTCACACTTCTATACCTTTTTTACCCTTTAAATCTTTCCCTCTCACCTTAAACCTACGTCCTTTGGTTCTTCATTCCCCTACTCTCAGTAAACTACCATCTAAATGGCATCAAGTTGGGAAAAGGGGAAGTACAACAGGATCTGGGGGTCCTTGTACATCAGTCTATGAAAGTAAGCATGCAGGTACAGCAGGCAGTAAGAAAGCGAATGGCATGTTGGCCTTTATAACAAGAGGAATCGAATATAGGAGCAAAGAGGTCCTTCTGCAGTTGTACAGAGCCCTAGTGAGACCACACCTGGAGTATTGTGTGCAGTTTTGGTCCCCTAATTTGAGGAAGGACATTCTTGCTATTGAGGGGTGCAGCGTAGGTTTACAAGGTTAATTCCAGGGAAGGCGGGACTGTCATATGCTGAGAGAATGGAGCAGCTGGGCTTGTACACTCTGGAGTTTAGAAGGATGAGAGGATATCTCATTGAAACATATAAGATTGTTAAGGGTTTGGACACGCTAGAGGCAGGAAACATGTTCCCGATGTTGGGGGAGTCCAGAACCAGGGGCCACAGTTTAAGAATAAGGAGTAAGCCATTTGGAACGGAGACGAGGAAACACTTTTTCTCACAGAGAGTTGTGAGTCTGTGGAATTCTCTGCCTCAGAGGGCGGTGGATGCAGGTTCTCTGGATGCTTTCAAGAGAGAGCTAGATAGGGCTCTTAAAATAGCGGAGTCAGGGGATATGGGGAGAAGGCAGGAACGGGATACTGATTGGGGATGATCAGCTATGATCACATTGAATGGCGGTGCTGGCTCGAAGGGCCGAATGGCCTTCTCCTGCACCTATTGTCTATTATCTAAAAGATTCTGTGCATCCATCCTATATATATTACCATTATGATCCTTTCCATAGCAGGGTGACCGAAACTGAAGACAAATACTCCAAATGTGGCCTCACCAATGTCTTGAACAAGCCTCTTTATTCCCCTACTCTGGGTAAAGGCCTCTGTGTTTTCAACCCATCTATTCCAAGTTGGTGCATTCACCAAACTCTCTGCCTCCATCTTGGATGCAGTCCATGACAATTATAGTTCACCCTTTCTCTGTTCAACCTCTGTGTTGAGACGAGGTATGGTTGGTATAAGCAATGAATTTAAGTAAGTATGTTTATTGGAGAAGTATTCACATACAAGGAATTTGCCTTGGTGCTCCGCCCACAAGTAACAACATGACACACAGTGACAGTTACGAATGACTCAGAAAACAATAAACATTAATAATAATAAGACATTAATGATAAAACACCATTTGTATAAAATTCAGACTGAGTTTGTCAGGACGGCACGGTGGCGCAGCGGGTAGAGCTGCTGCCTCACAGCGCCAGAGACCCGGGTTCGATCCTGACTACGGGTGCTGTCTGCAAGGGAGTTTGTACGTTCTCCGCGTGGACCGCGTCCGTTCCTCCCACTCTTCAAAAACGTACGTACGTGTTTGTAGGTTAATTGGCTCACAAGGTCATAAGGAATAGGAGTAGAATTAGGCCATTCGGCCCATCAAGTCTACTCCACCATTCAACCATGGCCTCTATCTCTCCCTCCTAACCCCATTCTCAGAGGCATGCAAGACTTCTGGACAGGCACATGAATATGCAGGAATGGTGGGATATGGATTATGTGTAGGCTGATGAGAGTTCATAAGGTCATAAGTGATAGGAGTAGAATTAGGCTATTCGGCCCATCAAGTCTTCTCCGACTTTAATCTAACTCTCCTAACCCCATTCTCCTGCCTTCTCCCCATAACTTCGGACACCCGTACTAATCAAGATCTATCTATATCTGCCTTAAAAATATCCACTGACTTGGCCTCCACAGCCGTCTGTGGCAAAGAATTACACAGATTCACCACCCTCTGACCAAAGAAATTTCTCCTCATCTCCTTCCCAAAAGAATGTCCATTAATTCTGAGGCTGTGACCTCCAGTCCTAGACTCTCCCACTGGTGGAAACATCCTCTCCACAAAACTCCAGCGAGTACAGGCCCAGTGCCGAGATATACTCGTCATAGGTTAACCTACTCATTCCTGGGATCGTTCTGGTAAACCTCCTCTGGACACACCCACTCCAGAGCAAACACATCCTTCCTCAGGTATGGTGCCCAAAATTGCTCAGATTGCTTTGGTAAAATTGTAAATTGTCCCCAGTGTGTGTAGGATAGTGTTAGTGTGCCAGTTGATCGCTGGGCAAAGTGCCTGTTTCCATGCTGTATCTCTATATACTCTTAAAGTAAAGTATTACAAATATTAACTCTACTGAAAACTACTTCACTCGATCATAGATGTTTATGTCTCTCCACAGAGATAAGTTATTTCCTGAATCGATCATTAGGAACATAATGTATCAAGTAATACAAGGATTGGCTTTTATCCACAAGCACGGTAGGTTTTTTCTAAGGGCCGGTGTAGCCCATCTCTCTTGCAAAAGGTAGATACAAAATGCCGGAGTAACTCAGTGGGTCAGGCAGCATCTGTGGAGAACATGGATAGGTGACGTTTCACAGAGTGCTGGAGTAACTCAGCGGGTCAGGCAGCATCTGTGGAGAACATGGTTGGGTGGCGTTCCACCGGGTGCTGGAGTAACTCAGCGGGTCAGGCAGCATCTGTGAAGAACATGGATAGGGACGTTTCACAGAATGCTGGAGTAACTCAGCAGGTCAGGCAGCATCTGTGGAGAACATGGATCGGTGACGTTTCACAGAGTGCTGGAGTAACTCAGTGGGTCAGGCAGCATCTGTGGAGAACATGGTTGGGTGGCGTTCCACAGGGTGCTGGAGTAACTCAGCGGGTCAGGCACCATCTGTGGAGAACATGGTTGGGTGGCGTTCCACAGGGTGCTGGAGTAACTCAGCGGGTCAGGCAGCATCTGTGGAGAACATGGATAGGTGATGTTTCACAGAGTGCTGGAGTAACTCAGCAGGTCAGGCAGCATCTCTGGAGAACATGGATAGGTGACGTCTCGACCCGAAAATGTCACCTATGCCTTTTCTCCAGAGATGCTGCCTGACCCGCTGAGTTACTCCAGTTTTTTGTGTTAATGTTAGACAATGGTAAAATCTGCAGATCTTTTATTTGCTAATACTGCATCTTAAAGTGCTGAGGGCGACTCTAGTTGCTGTTGTAAGGAACTCTGGATATCTTTTAGGATTCTTTCATCGTGACATGAAGCCAGAAAACTTGCTCTGCATGGGTCCAGATCTTGTCAAAATAGGAGATTTTGGATTAGCCAGAGAGATAAGATCACGTCCACCCTACACGGACTATGTATCCACACGTTGGTAAGTCCAATTTTTATATGAATTTTACATGGGACTGTCGTAGAGCAGAGGGACCTAGCTATGTAGGTGCATAATTCTTAAAGGAGTATCGCAGGTAAAAAGAGTGGTCACCAAGGCTTTCAGCACATTGGCCATCAGTCAAAGTAGTGAGTATAGGATTTGGGAGGTCATGTTACTGTTGTACGAGGCATTGCTGAGGGGTCAGTTAGAGTATTGTTTAAGAAGGAACTGCAGATGCTGGAAAAATCGAAGGTAGACAAAAATGCTGGAAAAACTCAGCGGGTGAGGCAGCATCTACGGAGCGAAGGAAATGGCGACGTTTCGGGGTCGAGACCCTTCTTCAGTCTGAAGAAAGGTCTCGACCCGAAACGTTGCCTATTTCCTTCGCTCCATAGATGCTGCCTCACCCGCTGAGTTTCTCCAGCATTTTTGTCTAATTAGAGTATTGTGTTCAGTTTCGGTCACCCTGTTATAGGAAAAATATTGCTCAGCTGGAAAGGGTGCCGGAAAGATTTACGAGGATGTTGGAAACATAGAAACATAGAATATAGGTGCAGGAGGAGGCCATTTGGCCCTACCATCAATGTGCTATTCAATGTGATCATGGCTGATCATCCACAATCAGTACCCGTTCCTGCCTTCTCCCCATATCCCTTGATTCTGCTAGCCCTAGGAGCTAAATCTAGCTCTCTCTTTTGAATGCATCCAGAGAACCGGCCTCCACCGCCTTCCGAAGTAGAGAATTCCACAGACTCACAACTCTCTATGTGAAAAGTTTTTTCCTCATCTCCATTCTAAATGGCTTATCCCTTATTCTTAAACTGTGGCCCCGTGCTCTGGACTCCCCCAACATCAGGATTTGTTCCAGTTAAACGGGGGAGGGGGGGGGGGCAGAAAATGGGTGGTGGACCTGTATTTGTAAAGCCATCAAATGACTTTGCACAGTAGTCAAGTCAAGTCCAGTCACTTTTATTTCTATAGCACATTTAAAAAACAACTCTCGTTGACCAAAGTGCTTTACATTGGTGGAGGTACTAACGTTATACAACAGTGGTTCATAGATTAAGTACATACATAAATACATACATATAGCTCTCCCTCAGAGGACGTCAAGAAAGGCTTGAGAGTAAAGATGAGTTTTAAGTCTCGACTTAAAAGAGTCGATGGAGGGGGCAGTTCTGATGGGAAGAGGGATGCTAAGCAGTAGCTATGATTTATTTTGACAGTTCGAAAAAATGAATCCTTGCAAAACAATCTGAGAAGTGTGACACCACATAACGCATTTTTTTCCCATTAAACCTTTTCCCTGTTTTCCCAGGTATCGTGCTCCTGAAGTGCTATTGCGATCATCGATCTATAGTTCTCCGATAGATATTTGGGCAGTCGGATGCATTATGGCTGAACTGTACACACTGAGGCCGCTCTTCCCCGGAGTCAGCGAGGTGGATGAAATCTTTAAAATTTGCCAAGTGTTGGGCACACCAAAGAAAGTAGGTGACAATGTGGGATCACCACCACTCCACACACTTAAATCTTACTCTGCTCCTTAAAGGGAGTGCAGCGTAGGTTACAAGGTTAATTTCCGGGATGGCGGGACTGTCATATGCTGAGAGAATGGAGCGGCTGGGCTTGTACACTCTGGAGTTTAGAAGGATGAGAGGCTATCTCATTGAAACATATAAGATTGTTAAGGGCTTGGACACATTAGAGGCAGGAAACATGTTCCCGATGTTGGGGGAGTCCAGAACCAGGGGCCACAGTTAAGAATAAGGAGTAAGCCATTTAGAACGGAGACAAGGAAACACTTTTTCTCACAGAGAGTGGTGAGTGTGTGGAATTCTTTGCCTCAGAGGGTGGTGGAGGCCGGTTCTCTGGATGCTTTCAAGAGAGAGCTAGATAGGGCTCTTAAAGATAGCGGAGTCAGGGGATATGGGGAGAAGTCAGGAACGGGATACTGATTGGGGCTGATCAGCCATGATCACATTGAATGGCGGTGCTAGCTCGAAGGGCCAAATGGCCTACTCCTGTACCTATTGTCTATTGTCTATCTCTACTGCAGCAACATTTCTTATTATACACTGTAAACGGCTCGATTGCAATCACGTGCTGTCTTTCCGCTGACCGGTTAGCACGCGACAAAAGCTGTTCACTGTGCCTCTGTACACGTGACGATAAACTAAACTGAACTGAACTAAATCTTGGGCATGAAGACAACAATGGCGCAGCGGTAAAGGGCCTGTCCCACTGTACAAGCCAATTCAAGAGTTCTCCCGAGTTTCCCCTGATTCAAACTCGGAGAATTACGGTAATAACCGCTCGTAGGTACTCTGGTCTCTCGTGGACATTTTTCAACATGTTGAAATATCTTCACGAGTCTTCCCGAGCTTACCGCGTTTCCCGAGTTCTTGAATGAACTCGTGCAGTGGGACAGCCCCTTTAAGCTGCTGCCTCACAGCGCCAGAGACCCGGGCCAATCGTAACTACGGATGCTGTCTGTACGGAGTTTGTACGCTCTCCCCGTGACCTGCGTGGCTTTTCTCCAAGGTCTTCAGTTTCCTCCCCACACTCTAAAGGCGTACGGGTCTGTGGTTTAATTGGCTTTGTTAAAATAGTCAATCGTCCCCCTGCGTGTGTAGGATAGTGTTAACGTGCAGGGATTGCTGCACAGTGCGCCGCAGAATGGCCTGTTTCTGCACGGTGTCTCTAAAACAAAAACACTAAAGTCGCCTTTTTCCCATACTCATTTGAAATCTCAGGCATTACGACAATTGTGCAGCCGTAGAGTTCCTGCCTGACAGCGCCAGAGACCCGGGCTCGATCCTGACCTCGGGTGCTGTCTGTACGGAGTTCGCACGTTCGCCCCGCGACCGTGTGGGTCTGTCTCCGCCAAGTGCTCCGCTCTCCTCCCGCATCCTAAAGGCGTGCAGGTTTGTCGGTTGATTGGTCCCTGGCGCGTAGGGAGCGGATGGGAGAGTGGGATCACATGGAACATGTGTGAACAGGTGATCGATGGTCAATGTAGACCCAAAGGGTCACTTTCCATGCTGTGTCTCTCTCTACACTAAACCAAAATGAGGTTGCCTTGTCAGGAAATGTTGATCAGGTTGTGTTAATGCATACTGGAGTTTGGATGAGAGGCAATCTCACCCTGTCCCACTTACGCAATTTGTTTCGGCAACTTGCCGGCACCCGTCATAGTCGCAGCAGGGGGCCGAAATTTTTCATCACGTTGAAAACCCAGCGGCGACCAGAAAAAGGTACGACTGTTTGGGCAACATGTCGCGGGGATGACGCCTGTGTGGTCGTGAGTAGTCGCCAAAAGAGTAGTACCTTTTTTTTTTATAATCAAAAAATGTATTAAAAAATAATATTTACACTCCAATAAAACAAGCCAGAACCCACCACCATAATCAATACAAACATATACAGTGGCTTGCAAAAGTTTTCATACCCCTTGAACTTTTCCACATTTTGTCACGTTACAACCACAAACGTAAATGTATTTTATTGGGATTTTATGTGATAGACCAACACAAAGTGGCACATAATTGTGGAAGGAAAATTATACATGGTTTTCAAATTTATTTACAAATAAAAAACTGAAAATTGTCGCGTGCAAAAGTATTCAGCCCCCTTGAGTCAATACTTTGTACAACCACCTTTCGCTGCAATTACAGCTGCAAGTCTTTTGGGGTATGTCTCTACCAGCTTTGCACATCTAGAGACTGAAATTTTTGCCCATTCTTCTTTGCAAAATAGCTCAAGCTCAGTCAGATTGGATGGAGAGCGTCTGTGAACAGCAAGTTTCAAGTCTTGCCAGAGATTCTCAATTGGATTTAGGTCTGGATTTGACTGGGCCATTCTAACACATGAATATGCTGTGATCTAAACCATTCCATTGTAGCTCTGGCTGTATGTTTAGGGTCCGTTGTCCCTGCTGGAAGGTGAACCTCCGCCCCAGTCTCAAGTCTTTTGCAGACTCTAACAGGTTTTCTTCCAAGATTGCCCTGTATTTGGCTCCATCCATCTTCCCATCAACTCTGACCAGCTTCCCTGTCCCTGCTGAAGAAAAGCATCCCACAGCATGATGCTGCCACCACCATGTTTCACAGTGGGGATGGTGTGTTCAGGGTGATGTGCAGTGTTAGGTTTCCGCCACACATAGCGTTTGCATTTAGGCCAAAAACTTCAATTTTGGTCTCATCTGACCAGAGCACCTTCCTCCAAATGTTTGCTGTGTCCCCCACATGGCTTGTGGCAAACTGCAAACGGGACTTCTTATGTCTTTTTTTCAACAATGGCTTTCTTCTTGCCACTCTTCCATAAAGGCCGGATTTGTGGAGTGCACGACTAATAGTTGTCCTGGGGACAGATTCTCCCACCTGAGCTGTGGATCTCTGCAGCTCCTCCAGAGTTACCATGGGCCTCTTGGCTGCTTCTCTGATCAATGCTCTCCTTGCCCGTCCTGTCAGTTTAGGTGGACGGCCATGTCTTGGTAGGTTTGCAGTTGTGCCATACTCTTTCCATTTTCAGATGATGGATTGAACAGTGCTCCGTGAGATGTTCAAAGCTTGGGATATTTGTTTATAACCTAACCCTGCTTTAAACTTCTCCACAACTTAATCCCTGACCTGTCTGGTGTGTTCCTTGGGCTTCATGATGCTGTTTGTTCACTAATGTTCTCTAACAAACTCTGAGGCCTTCACAGAACAGCTGTATTTATACTGAGATTAGATTACACACAAGTGGACTCTATTTACTAATTAAGTGACTTCTGAAGGCAATTGGTTGCACTGGATTTTATTTAGGGGTATCAGAGTAAAGGGGGCTGAATACTTTTGCACGCGACACTTTTCAGTTTTTTTTTTATTTGTAAAAAAATTTGAAAACCATGTATCATTTTCCTTCCACTTCACAATTATGCGCCACTTTGTGTTGGTCTATCACATAAAATCCCAATAAAATACATTTACGTTTGTGGTTGTAACGTGACAAAATGTGGAAAAGTTCAAGGGGTATGAATACTTTTGCAAGCCACTGTATCCATAATAAACGACTATACAACTATGATATAATCCTTATTGAGGATACATTCAACACCCTGCGGAGCTCAGCGGACCCAAGAGTCGTACCTTGTTCTGGTCGCCGCTGGATTTTCAACATGTTGAACATTTTCGGCTACCTGCTGCGACCATGAGGGGGGCCGGCAAGTTGCCGAAATAATCGCGTAAGTGGGACAGGTCCTTAGGTGCTTCCTGGATGCGAACAGTGAAACTTGTAGGATGACTAGGGTTGGGGTGGGGTGGAGAGGGAAGAAAAAGAAATTCAAACAAAATTAGAAAAATCAATATTCATACTACTGGGTTATTAGTAGCCCAAGTTAAATATGAGGATCTGTTCCTCCAATTTGCGTGTGGCCTCACTCAGACAGTGGTGGAGGCCCTCAACCAGATAAGATTAGTTTATCTTGGTGGAAAAAGTCTATGAGTTTAACTGAGAGCGATCTTGTTCCCTTCACAGAGCGAGTGGCCGGAAGGTTATCAGCTTTCGGCTGCCATGAATTTCCGTTTTCCACAGTGTGTGCCCATTCACCTGAAGGCATTGATACCCAACGCAAGCGATGACGCAATTCAGCTAATCAAAGAAACGCTTTATTGGGATCCTAAAAGGCGACCAAATGCCAGTCAAGTAAGTTAACAGGGGCGGCACGGTGGCGCAGGGGTAGAGTTGCTGCCTCACAGCGCCAGAGACCCGACTTTCATCCCGACTACGGGCGCTGTCTGTACGGAGTTTGTACGTTCTCCCTGTAACCTGTGTGGGTTTTCTCCGAGATCTTGGGTTTCCTCCCCACACACCAAAAACTTACCGATGTGTAGGTTAATTGGTTTGGTATAAATGTAAATCGTCCCCAGTGTGTGCAGGGTTAGTATAAGTGTGCGGAGATCGCTGGTCGGTGCGCAGTCGATGGGCCGAAGGACTGTATCTCCAAACTAAACTAAACTAATCTAAACAGAGAAAGGAATATTCTGTAACTTTGTACAATTTGATAAACTGAGGCTACAGTTAGTTATATGTTTCCAGCAACTGCGGATGCTGATTTACAAAGAAAGGACATAGAGTGCTGAAGTAACTCAGCTGGTCAGGCAGCATCTGTGGAGAACATGGATAGGTGACGTTTCACAGAGTGCTGGAGTAACTCAGCGGGTCAGGCAGCATCTGTGGAGAACATGGATAGGTGACATTTCACAGAGTGCTGGAGTAACTCAGCGGGTCAGGCAGCATCTGTGGAGAACATGGATAGGTGACGTTTCACAGAGTGCTGGAGTAACTCAGCGGGTCAGGCAGCATCTGTGGAGAACATGGATAGGTGACATTTCACAGAGTGCTGGAGTAACTCAGCGGGTCAGGCAGCATCTGTGGAGCGAAGGAAATGGGCAAACTTTTGGGCCGAAACCCTGAAGGAAATAGGCAACGTTTCGGGCCGAAACCCAGAAGGGTTTCGGGCTGAAACGTTGCCTATTTCCTTCGCTCCATAGATGCTGCCGGAACATGGATAGGTGACGTTTCACAGAGTGCTGGAGTAACTCAGCGGGTCAGGCAGCATCTGTGGAGAACATGGATAGGTGACGTTTCACAGAGTGCTGGAGTAACTCAGCGGGTCAGGCAGCATCTGTGGAGAACATGGATAGGTGACGTTTCACAGAGTGCTGGAGTAACTCAGCGGGTCAGGCAGCATCTGTGGAGAACATGGATAGGTGACGTTTCACAGAGTGCTGGAGTAACTCAGCGGGACAGGCAGCATCTGTGGAGAACATGGATAGGTGACGTTTCACAGAGTGCTGGAGTAACTCAGCGGGACAGGCAGCATCTGTGGAGAACATGGATAGGTGACAAGGGCAGTCGTTGCAAGGGCAGGCCTTTGCAGATAGAATGAAGTCAACTTTCAAGGGAATAGAGAGGATGCGGGTGTTTGGGGTTATGGGGAGAAGGCATGAGAATGGGGTTGAGATGGTTAGATAGATCAGCCATGATTGAATGGTGGAGTAGACTTGATGGGCCGAATGGCCTAATTCTGCTCCTATAACTTATGACCTTGAACTAGATGACCTTGCTCATCTCTTTTGTTATGACTTAGTTTAGTTTAGTTTAGTTTATTATTCTCACGTGTAGCGAGGTACAGTGAAAAGCTTTCTCTTGTGCTATCCAGTCATCGGAGAGACAATACATGATTACAATCAATCGGTCCACAGTGTACAGATACAGGATAAAGGGAATAACCTTTAGTGTAAGATGCAGTTTCTTGCTTCTACTCCATTGAGTCATTGTCTTCCAGCATGGAAGCAGGCCTGTAAAGTCCGACTGTCGATAGGTCAAAAGTCTCCACTAAGGTAGATGGGAGGACAGGACCACTCTCTATTTGTTGGTCGGATGGTTCAGTTGCCTGATGACAACTGGAAAGAAACAGTCACTGAATCTGGAGGTGTGCGTTTTCAGACTTCTGTACCTCTTGCCTGATGGGAGAGGGGAGAAGAGGGAGAGGCCGGGGATGCGACTGGTCCTTGACTATGCTGCTGGCCTTGCTGAGGCAGCGTGAGGTGTAGATGGAGTCAATGGAAGGGAGGTTGGTTTGTGTGATGGTCTGGGCTGCGTCCACAACTCTCTGCAATTTCTTACCGGCTTGGATGGAGCTGTTCCCAAACCGTGCCGTGATGCATCCCGATAAAATGCTTTCTACGGCGCATCTGTAGAAGTTGGTGAGGGCTGTTATAGAGTCACATAGAGTGAAAACAGGCCCTTCAGCCCAACTTGCCCACGCCAACCAAAATGTCCCAGCTACACTAGTCCCACCTGCCCGCATTTGGCACAGACCCCTCTAAACATAGAAACATAGAAAATAGGTGCAGGGGGAGGCCATTTGGCCCTTCGAGCCAGCATCGCCATTCATTGATATCATGGCTGATCGTCCCCAATTAATAACCCGTGCCTGCCTTCTCCCCACATCCCTTGAATCCACTAGCCCCTAGAGCTCTATCTAACTCTCTCTTAAATCCATCCAGTGATTTGGCCTCCACTGGCCTCTGTGGCAGGGAATTCCACAAATTCACCACTCTCTGGGTGAAAACGTTTTATTCTCACCTCAGTCTTAAATGGCCTCCCCTTTATTCTAAGACTGTGGCCCCTGGTTCTGGACTCGCCCAACATTGGGAACATTTTTCCTGCATCTAGCTTGTCCAGTCCTTTTATAATTTTATATGTTTCTATAAGATCCCCCTCATCCTTCTAAACTTCAGTGAATACAAGCGTAGTCTTTTAAATCTTTGCTCATATGACAGTCCCGCCATCCCAGGGTTCAATCTCGTGAACCTACGCTGCACTGCCTCAATCACAAGGATGTCCTTCCTCAAATTAGGAGACCAAAACTGTACACAATACTTCAGATGTGGTCTTACCAGAGCCCTATACAACTGCAGAAGAACCTCTCTATTCCTATACTGAAATCCTCTTGTTATGAAACCTGTCCTATCCCCTAGGTTGGGGGCCTACCGAACCTCCTAAGTATTGGTTGACCATTTTTCTTGACCATACAGCTTCAATGTGGCTAGTTACTAACAATTTAAAAATGGATTCTAAGTCTGAGCATTTGAAATTGTAGGCACTTCGATATCCTTACTTCCAAGTGGGCCAAACGCTGGGCGCCGCTCTGACACCGTACGTTCAGCCACCGCAGGTGCCGAAGAAAACAGTTCAGCCGACGGAGGTCAAGCAAGAAATATTGCCAAAGTACAAGCTTCAGCCCCAGCCTCAGCCCCCATCTCAGTCTCAGCTGAAAGGCACAAATCAGCCACTGGGACAAGTGCAAATCCCACAGAAGACTGCCAACCAGCGAGAACCGGAGATGGAGGCGGTGAAATACAAACCAGCCACTCTTCCCGCTATCACCAACAATGCCTACCTGGTAAGATGCGCTTGAATGAGAGCAGCTGGGCTTGGACACTCTGCAGTTTAGAAGGATGAGAGGGCATCTCATTGATACATATAAGATTGTTAAGGGCTTGGACACACTAGAGGCAGCAAACATGTTCCCGATGTTGGGGGAGTCCAGAACCAGGGGCCACAGTTTAAGAATAATGAGTAAGCCATTTAGAACGGAGACGAGGAAACACTTTTTCTCACAGAGAGTGGTGAGTCTGTGGAATTCTCTGCCTCAGAGGGCGGTGGAGGCCGGTTCTCTGGATGCTTTCAAGAGAGAGCTAGATAGGGCTCTTAAAATAGCAGAGTCAGGGGATATGGGGAGAAGGCAGGAACGGGGTACTGATTGGGGATGATCAGCCATGATCACATTGAATGGCGGTGCTGGCTCGAAGGGCCAAATGGCCTGCTCCTGCACCTATTGTCTATTGTCAAAGACCTGGAGAAACTCAGCGGGTGCGGCAGCGTCTATGGAGCGAAGGAAATAGGGTCTCGAAGAAGGGTCTCGACTCGAAACGTCGCCTATTTCCTTCGCTCCATAAGGGTCTCGACCCGAAACGTCGCCTATTTCCTTCGCTCCATAGATGCTGCCTCACCCGCTGAGTTTCTCCAACATTTTTGCCTACCTTCGATATTTCCAGCATCTGCAGTTCCTTCATAAACAGAAATCAAAGACCTGTTTCGATTAGACGTGGCGAGAATGTTTCCACTCGTGGGAGAGTCGAGGACCAGAGGTCAGTGCCTCAGAATTAAAGGACGTTCCTTTAGGAAGGAGATGAGGAGGAATTTCTTTAGTCAGAGGGTGGTGAATCAGTGGAAATCATTGCCACAACTGGCTGTGGAGGCCGTCAGTGGATATTTTTAAGGCAGAGATAGACGGATTCTTGATTAGTACGGCTGTCAGAGGGTATGTGGAGAAGGCAGGAGAATGGGGTTAAGAGGGAAAGATAGATCAGCCATGATTGAATGGTGGAGTAGCCTCGATGGGCCGAATGGCCTAATTCTGCTCCTATCACTTATGAACTTAAGGATAAGGGGGAAGTCTTTTAGGATCGAGATGAGAAAAACATTTTTCACACAGAGTTTGGTAAATCTGTGGAATTCTCTGCCACAGTAGGTAGTTGAGGCCAGTTCATTGGCTATATTTAAGAGGGAGTTAGATGTGGCCCTTGTGGCTAAAGGGATCAGGGGGTATGGAGAGAAGGCAGGTACAGGATACTGAGTTGGATGATCAGCCATGATCATATTGAATGGCGGTGCAGGCTAGAAGGGCCGAATGGCCTACTCCTGCACCTATTTTCTATGTTTCTATGAACTACTAAACATGAATAGCATACATAGTCATACAGCGTGGAAACCGGCCCTTCAACCCAACTTGCCCATGCAGACCCACATGTCACATCCACATTAGTCCCCCCCTGCCTTCGTTTGGCCCATATCACTCTAAACCTGTCCCATCCATGTACCTGTCTGAATGTTTCTTAAAGGTTGTGATTGTACTCAGCTACTTCCTCGGGCAGCTTGCTCCCATTTTCACACCCACCGCCCTTTGTGTGAAAAGAGTTGCCCTAGTATTTGAGGAAGGATGTGCTGACGTTGGAGAGCGTCAAGTGAAGGTTTACGAGAATTACCCTGTGGAAGATTGCGTCATGTAGCCTCCCTTTGATCTGGTATTTTGTTGGTTCACATGCTTGATCAATGGTGTTTTATCATTAATGTTTTATTATTATTAAGGTTTAGTGTTTTCTGAGTCATTCGTAACTGTCACTGTGTGTCATGTTGTTACTTGTGGGCGGAGCACCAAGGCAAATTCCTTGTATGTTAATACTTGGCCAATAAACTTACTTACTTACTTAATGTTAGACAATAGACAATAGGTGCAGGAGTAGGCCATTCGGCCCTTCGAGCCAGCACCGCCATTCAATGTGATCATGGCTGACCATCCCCAATCAGTACCCCGTTCCTGCCTTCTCCCCCATATCCCCTGACTCCGCTATCTTTAAGAGCCCTATCTAGCTCTCTCTTGAAAGCATCCAGAGAACCTGCCTCCACTGCCCTCTGAGGCAGAGAGGTATGAGGAGCGTTTGAAGATTCTAGGCCTGGATTCATTGGAGTTTGGAAGGATGATGGGGGATGGGCCTCATTGAAACCCACCGAATATTGAAAGGCCTGGATAGAGTGGATGGGGAGAGGATGGCTGAGCAGCCATGATCGAATGGCTGAGCAGACTCGATCAGCCAAATGGCATAATTCTGCTCCTATGACATGGGCTTTTGGTCAAAGTGCCAGAGTAATTCAGCAGGTCAGGCAACATCACTGGAGAGAATTGCAAATACAACGGGATCTGGGGGGGGTCCTTGTTCATCAGTCACTGAAAGTAAGCATGCAGGTACAGCAGGCAGTGAAGAAAGCCAATGGCATGTTGGTCTTCATAACAAGAGGAGTATATAAGCAAAGAGGTCCTTCTGCAGTGTACAGGGCCCTAGTGAGACCACACCTGGAGTATTGCGTGCAGTTTTGGTCCCCTAATTTGAGGAAGGACATTCTTGCTATTGAGGGAGTGCAGCGTAGGTTTACAAGGTTAATTCCCGGGATGGCGGGACTGTCATATGCTGAGAGAATGGAGCGGCTGGGCTTGTACACTCTGGAGTTTAGAAGGATGAGAGGGGATCTTATTGAAACATATAAGATTGTTAAGGGTTTGGACACGCTAGAGGCAGGAAACATGTTCCCGATGTTGGGGGAGTCCTGAACCAAGGGCCACAGTTTACGAATAAGGGGTAAGCAATTTAGAAGGGAGATGAGGAAATACTTTTTCACACAGAGAGTTGTGAGTCTGTGGAATTCTCTGCCTCAGAGGGCGGTGGAGGCCGGTTCTCTGGATGCTTTCAAGAGAGAGTTAGATAGAGCTCTTAAAGATAGCGGAGTCCGGGCATATGGGGAGAAGGCAGGAACGGGGTACTGATTGGGGATGATCAGCCATGATCATATTGAATGGCGGTGCTGGCTCGAAGAGCCGAATGGCCTACTCCTGCACCTATTGTCTATTGTCTATTGTTTCCACTAGTGGGAGAGTCTATGACCAGAGGGCAAAGCCTCGGAATAAAAGGATGTACCTTTAAAATGGAAATGAGGAGGAAATTCTTTAGTCAGTCGGTGGTGAATCTGTGGAATTCATTGCCACGGACGGCTGTGGAGGCCAAAGATCTTATAGCTCGCTATAAGATCTTTGGTGGGAGGCCAAGTCGGTGGGTATTTTTAAGGCGGAGAATGACAGATTCTTGACAGACAGACAGACAGACAGATTGACAGACGCTTGACTGGTAAGGGTGTCAAAGGTTATGGGGAAAAGGCAAGAGAATAGGGTTGAGAGGGAAAGGTAGATCAGCCATGATCGAATAGCTGAGCAGACTCGATGAGCCAAATGACATAATTCTGCTCCTATGACATGGGCTTTTGATCAAAGCGCTGGTGTAACTCAGCAGGTCAGGCATCATCTCTGGAGAGAATGGCAAGTTATGTTTTGGGTCGGAACCATTTTTCAGAGGGAAGAAGAGACCCAAGCCGAAACGTCGCCTCTAGTCTGAAGAAGGGTCCCGACCGAAAAAGCCGCTTATCCACTCCTCTCCACAGATGCTTCCTGACCCACAAACAGGTTCTCCAGCACATTGTGTTTCACTGAAGATTACAGGTCTGCAGTTCCTTGCGTCTCCAGGAAGACAAATCAGATGGAAGGAATCATACAGGGTGGAAACAGGCCCTTCGGCCCAACTTGCCCACACCGACCAACATCTTCCATCTATACTAGTCCCACCTGCCTGCGTTTGGCCGATATGCCTCCAAACCTGTCCTATCCATGTACCTGTCCAAATGTTTTTAAATGCTGCAATTGTACATGTCTCAATAGCGGAGTCAGGGGATATGGGGAGGAACGGGGTACTGATTGTGGATGACCAGCCATGATCACATTGAATGGCTCGATGGGCCGAATGGCCTTCTCCTGCACCTATTGTCTATTGTCTATTATCTGTTGACTACCTCCTCCGGCAACTCATTACATACCCCACCACCCATCAGATTCCTATTGTGTAAGAAGAAACTGCAGATGCTGGTTTACACCGAAGATAGACACAAAATGCTGGAGTAAGTCAGCGGGACAGGCAGCATCTCTGGAGAGAAGGAATGGGTCGAGTCCTTTCTTCAGACTGATCTTTCCCCCTTCCCTTTGAAGCTACATCCTCCGGTTCTCAATTCCGCTTGCTCTGGGCAAGACACAGTGGGTGGCACTTACAGCACTTGCAGCGCCAGGGACCAGGTTTCAATCCCGGGTGCTGCTGTCCGGAGTTTGCACGTTCTCCCCGTGACCTGCGTGGGTTTTCTCCGAGATCTTCGGTTTCCTCCTCACACTCCAAAGACGTGCAGGTGTGCAGGTTAATTGGCTTGGTATAAATGTAAAAATTGTCCCTAGTGTGTGTCGGATAGTGTTAATGTGCGGGGATCACCGGTCGGCGCGGACCCGGTGTATCTCTAAACTAAAATTTTATGCATGACATTTTTTCTTGAACTAATGGCGGCATCGTGCTTACTTTCTGTTCCAATGCAAAGAATGAACTTCAGAAGCCAGCCAAAGGGAGAGAGAATAATGCTCTGGGGTTCAAAAGTGGCAGACGGAGATGGGGCCAGATTGCAATGAAAACCATGGACAGTTGGGACGATTTTGATAGTTCGGACTTTGGAGTGTCCTTCTCAAAAAAGGCCACTGTCGGGCAGCCGAAGGAGGATTTCGCTGACAGCTTTCTACAAAGGTACATCAAATATCAATGTGTTTCTTCAATTGAGACGTTGGCACTGTCATTATTTCTTCCCCAAGAACTGTCACAGCAATAGGAAAATTATGGCACTTTTTAAAAATGCCTGTCCTGGTTTTTTCGGGCTGTGTGCTGGTCCTTATTTTTTTTTAAAGGGAGTGGCGCGATGGAGCAGAGGGAAGAGTTGCTGCCTCACAGCGCCAGAGACCCGGGTTCGAACCTGACTACGGGCGCTGTCTGTACGGAGTTTGTACGTTCTCCCCGTGACCTGCGTGGGTTTTCTCCGGGCGCTCCGGTTTCCTCCCGCACTCCAAAGACGTACAGGTTTGAAGCTTAATCAGCTTGGTATAAATGTAAAATTGTCCCTTGTGTCTCTAATGTGTGAGGGATCGCTGGTCGGTGCAGACTCGGTGGGCCGAAGGGCCTGTTTCAGTGCTGTATCTCTGAACTAAACTAAAGTAAACAGGGGGCCTGGAACGTAGTGGAGATGGCAGATTCGACAGTGGCATGAAAGAGACTTTTGGATAGGCACATGGACATATAGGGAATGGAGAAAAATGGATCACGAGCAGGTAGATAAGAGTTAGAGACATAGACTGATACAGTGTAGAAACAGGCCCTTTGGCCCAACTTGCCCACACCGACCAACATGTCCCATCTATGTTTGCCCATATCCCTCTAAAACCATCCTATCCATGTACCAGTCTAAATGTTTCTTAAACGTTCCGATAGTTCCTGCCTCAACAACCTCCTCTGGCAGCTCGTTCCATACACACACCACCTTTTGTGTGAAAAAACTCCTGCATTTCCTCCCCTCCCCTCCTTCGACCCGAAACGTCACCCATTCCTTCTCTCCAGAGATGATGCCTGACCCACTGAGTTACTCCAGCATTTTGTGTCTATTTTCGGTACAAACCAGCATCTGCAGTTCCTTTCTACATTGTCGATTGTCGGCGCACTCTCACCTTACAAATTAATGAAACAACTGTTTATTAATCCTTATCCTGTATCTGTACACTGTGGACGGCTCGATTGTAATCATGTATTGTCTTTCCGCTGACTGGATAGCACACAACAAAGCTTTTCACTGTACCTCGGTACACGTGACAATAGACTAAACTGAACTGAAACTTTCCTGGCCGCAGACTATAGAAAGCATTTTGTCGGGGTGCATCACGGCACGGTTTGGGAACAGTTCCGTCCAAGACCGCAAGAAATTGCGGCAAATTGTGGACGCAGCCCAGACCATCACACAAACCAACCTCCCTTCTATTGACTCCATCTACACCTCACGCTGCCTCGGCAAGGTCAGCAGCATAATCAAGGACCAGTCTCACCCCGGCCACTCCCCCTTCTCCCACTCTCCCATCGGGCAAGAGGTACAGAAGTGTGAAAACGCTCACCTCCAGATTCAGGGACAGTTTCTTCCCAGCTGTTATCAGGCAACTGAACCATCCTATCACCAACCAGAGAGCAGTGCTGAACTACTATCTACCACATTGGTGGCCCTCGGACTATCCTTGATCGGACTTCACTGGCTTTACCTTGCACTAACCGTTATTCCCTTATGTATCTATACACTGCGAATGGCTCGACTGTAATCATGCATTGTCTTTCTGCTGACTGGATAGCACGCAACAAAAGCTTTTCACTGCACCTTGGTACACGTGACAATAAACTGTACTGAACTGTTCAATGGGTCCTTTATTATCACGTGTACCAAGGTACGATGAAAAATCTTTTTTTTGCACACCGATCAGTAAGATTATTGCCGTACATAAGTACAATCCACAGTTAAGTACATAACGCCATAGAAATTCAGTGTTCAGTGTTTAATCAATAATCTTTATTATTAATGTTTAATGTTTTATGTGTCATTCCTGACTGTTGCTGTATGTTGTTGTCACTTGCGGGCGGAGCACCAAGGCAAATTACTTGTATGTGAATACTTGGCCAATAAACTATATTCATTCATTCATTCAAACAGCCCTGTAGAGTCCATATACAGAGTCGCCGGGTTTTGGCACAGTTTTACAGTCCCAGTTACCGTTGTAGCTGTCGCCTCCGTCTGCATCGTCCCGTGAACCGTCGTCCCTCTCCTCACCCGGCCACCTTCAGCCTCCATGCCCCAGGGGGAGGGGGCGCCTTTCACAGCTGACCTTGAGGGTGCGGAAGATAAAACCTCCCCCCCCCCCCGCCTCGCTGGTTCTTCTTACCGTCCCCTTGCACGAGTGATACTTTATTATCGCACGTGCTCAGTCACAGTGAGATTCTCTATTTGGAATCCCCAAGGTATGCAAAGAGTGGCCACGTAAAGGACAAAGTTACAAAATATTCCGTTTTAACCCAAAGTATTCCATTTGTGGTCCCCTGAAGGGCCTGTCCCACTTATAGGGAATTTTTGGGGTGACTGCCATAAAATTTTCAATATGTTGATAATTTTTCTGCGACAGTGGCGACAATTTTTGCTGTCATAGGTTGCCGTAGGTTGTTGCCAGGTTTCGTAGGTGAATTCCATTAAAACTAGTCCCTGGCAGTTGCTTAAGTGGCACAGGTCCCTTTAGTTCTCGGTGGGCCCCCCCATTCCAGGCCCCCACCCCCCCCCGCCTATTTTTTTACATTTTAATTTTTTTTTTAAATTAAACCAATAATAGATTTATTCAAGTATTTACAATACTATTTACAATACAAAATTATTCAAAACAAACCCGCCACCACAATACACCTAAAACAAATTTCCCCATCCTTATTAAGGATGCAATCCGCCCCCTGCGGTGCCCAGCGGTCCCGGAAATCCGGGCCCCCCTTTATTCTCCCTCCCACGCCGGGTTGTCCTCTGTCCTCCATTGCTCCTTGTCCAGCGTTTGCCCCCGACGCTGACCCCCCCCCTCCACCTTCCTCTCCGGTTCCCAGGTCTCCCGGGTCGGGGTCGGGGTCGGGCTCGGCAGCCTCCCTCTCCTGGTTGCCACGGCGATGCGTACTCGGCCTGCTGCCGGGGTCCGGCCCACGGCTTAGTCAATACTTGTGTCTGTTCCTCTCAAACTGTTCAGTGCCAGTAATCAATGAGAAATTTATCTTCGATTTTATCAAAAGGACTGTTACTGATTGAGATTGTCAGTCAGTTGAGTTTATTGTCACGTGTACCGAGGTACAGTGAAAAGCATTTTTGTTGCGCGCTATCCAGTCAGTGGAAAGACAATACAGGATTACAATCACGCCGTCCACAGTGTACAGACACAGGATAAAGGGAATAACGTTTAGATCAAGATAAAATCCAATTAAAGATAGTCGTATGGTCTCGTAGGATGGCGGGACTGTCATATGCAGAGAGAATGGAGCGGCTGGAGCTTGTACGCTCTGGAGTTTAGAAGGATGAGAGGGAATCTCATTGAAACATAAGATTGTTAAGGGCTTGGACACACTAGAGGCAGGAAACATGTTCCCGATGTCGGGGGAGTCCAGAACCAGGGGCCACAGTTTAAGAATACGGAGTAAGCCATTTAGAACGGAGACGAGGAAACACTTTTTCTCACAGAGAATTGTGAGTCTGTGGAATTCTCTGCCTCAGAGGGCGGTGGTGGCAGGTTCCCTTGATGCTTTCAAGAGAGAGCTAGATAGGACTCTTAAAAATGAAGGGCCAAATGGCCTACTCCTGCACCTATTGTCTATTGTCTATTGTCTCCAATGAGGTATCTGGTAGCTCAAGGCTGCTCTCTAGTTGGTGGTAGGATGGTTCAGTTGCCTGATAACAGCTGGGAAGAAACTGTCTCTGAATCTGCTTTCCCCTCAGGTTCCTATTAAATCTTTCCCCCCCACCCCACCCCCCTTCCTCACCTTAAACCCATGCCCTCCGGACTCTTGTGTTAAAGAAGGAACTGCAGATGCTGGAAAATCGAAGGTACACAAAAATGCTGGAGAAACTCAGCGGGTGCAGCAGCATCTATGGAGCGAAGGAAATAGGCAACGTTTCGGGCCGAAACTCTTGTCTAATAGCACCATACTTTGTTCTGTTTTACAGCACAGTTGAACACCAACCACTACACCACAACAGCAGAGGAACAAAAACGGTTCCAAACACCACGGTGTCAAGACTGGACTCTGGATTATCTTCATCCTCAGCAAGGCAGCACTACCTGAGGCAGTCAAGGTATCTTCCAGGTGAGCAAACACCTGGATCATTCATCAGCTTGAGATTCATTCCACTGCCTCCTGTGATATTGAGATAAAGCAAGTCTGAGATTTTCCCAGGACTTGTGGGCTTGAGGCTATAGCAGGGGGTTCCCAACCTCTTTTGTCCCGTTCACCCCAGGCAACTTTAATAGTACACAGCAATGTTATTGCACATTTATGAATAACAATGTTATTTATGAATATTATTTATGAATATTATTATTTATGAATATTATTATTTTTGAATATTGTTATGAATGTTATTATTTATGAACATTATTTATCAATATTATAAATATTATTTATGAATATTATTATTTATGAATATTATTTATGGATGTTATTTATGAATAACAATGTTATCTCACTTATTTATGAACAACTAATGATGAACAGATACCAGAACCAAACACAGTCAGTCAATGAGAAAAAAATATGTACAAATCCGGAATCAACAAATTTACCCCCTGGGTTGGTGAAATGCACCCCCTGGGGGTAAATGTACCCCAGGGTTGGGAACCCTTGAGCTACAGGAAGAGGTTGAGTAGGCTGGGACTCTAATCCTTGGAGCGCAGGAGGATGAGGGGGGATCTTATAGAGGTGTACAAATTCATGAGAGGAATAGATCGGGTAGATGCACAGAGTCTCTTGCCCAGAGTAGGGGAATCGAGACTCAGAGGATATAGGTTTAAGGTGAGGGGGGGAAAGATTTAATAGGAACCTAAGGGGTAGCACAGATATTCAGAGCTGCCAAGTTTTGTCAGAGCATTTCAGTATTGTAGTACCTGAAAAATCTGTATTTTGCTGAGGAAGTCAGTATTTTTACGTGGTGCCATTTTGCTGAAAAAAGTGTTTTATTTTTTGTGCGGTCATACCCATGTAAGAGTACAAGAATTCATAAATTTGCTACCAATTGACATGTCTTCTACGCACCATACTTGACAGTGCATTCATTGCCATCTCTTTGGAAACTGCTGTTTGAATGGCTGCTTCCTGCTTTTAGCACCAGATGATGATGTGGAAGCCATTTTGGAAGCCACCCTCGCTCTCTATCCCTCCTTCCTCTCTTTCCCTCCCTCTCCCTCCCACCTTCCCTCTCTCCATCTCTCTCTCTCTCTCTCTCTTCCTCCCCCGTCTCTTTCCCTCCCACCCTCCCTCTCTTCCTTCCTCTCACCATCCTTTTTTTCTCCCTCCCTCTCTTATTCCCTCCCTCCTTGCCACTCCCTCTCTCCTTCTCCCTCTCTCCCTCCCCTAACAGTCTGTGACCCACAGCGCTGTGGCCATAGCGCTACGTGTAAAGCCCAAAGCGCTATGTGTAAAAGCAATAGCGCTGTTCGTTTAAATCCCCACGCGCTAAACCGACAGCGCTGTTTAAACCTGGAGCGGGACAGGCAGATCAAAGCTTACAAAAATAATCATCCAGATCTTCAAATGTACAATACTAATAAATTTAATCTGCTATAATTTTTAGAGTTACAGTATGACTTGGCAGCTCTGGATATTGTCGATAAGGAATCTGAGGGGTAACTTTTTCACACAGAGGGTGGTGGGTGTATGGAACAAGCTGCCGGAGGAGGGAGTTGAGGCTGGGACTATCCCAACGTTTAAGAAACAGTTGGACAGGTACATGGATAGGACAGGTTTGGAGGGATATGGATCAAGTGCGGGCAGGTGGGACTAGTGTAGCTGGGACATGTTGGCTGGTGTGGGCAAGTTGTGCCGAAGGGCCTCTTTGCACACATTATCTCTCCATGACTCTATGACAGGTTTAGAGGGATGTGGCCTAAACACAGGTAGGTGGGACTGGTGTAGGTGGGACATGTTGGCCGGTGTGGGCAAGTTGGGCAGAAGGGACTGTCTCCACACTGTATCACTCTATGCTCCCAAATTTCCGAAGTTTAGACTTTACTTTAGAGAAACACCACGGAAACAGGCCCTTCGGCCCACCTCCTACACTAGCACTATCCTACACACAAGGGACAATTTACAATTTTTTACCAAAGCCAATTAACCTATGAAACCTGTATGTGTTTGGGATGTGGTGAGAAACTATATCCCTCCTGGGATAAATAAAGTTCTATCGTATCGTAAACTAGAGCACCAGGAGAAAACCCACGCGGTCACTGGGGGAACGTGCAAACTCCATACAGACAGCACCCATAGTCAGGATTGAACCCGGGGTCTCTGGCGCTGTTGAGGCAACAACTCGTCACTGTGCCACCCTGCTAAGTAGTTACAAGATGTAAAACACAAGAAGTGCCGCGCTGACCAGCAATCACCCCGTACACTAGCACCATCCGACACACTAGGGACAATTTACAATTTACTGAAGCACTTAACCTGCACGTCTTTGGAGTGAGGGGCAGGCGAGCTGACCTGGGCGCTACAGCCAGACCTGGGGCAAGCGAGCCTAAGTGGGACTGGCTGTAGCGCCCAGGTCACAAAACATGGGCTGGATTGTCCCCCCCTCTCAAACCATGGGGGGGGCAGGTCCCCCCGTCCCCCCCCAGGATTTCCACCCATGCGACGGTGATCCGAAGGGTCTGTTTCCACACTGCCTCTCTAAAGTCTAACAATGCCACTGAGTTACTCCAGCACTTTGTGTCTATCTTTGGTATAATCCAGCATCTGCAGGTCATTTTTATTATATTTTATTATTAAGTAAAACAAAAGGTTGCAAATGAAGGAGCTGAACAATTGTGACATTCCCCACAAACTAAAGTCTATCGGGTATTTTTATGATTCGCACTATGGTGATTGGAACTGCAGATGCTGGTTTACAACAAAGATAGACACAAAAAGCTGAAAGAACTCAGCGGGACGGGCAGCACCTCTGGAGAGAAGGAATGGGTGACGTTTCGAGTTCCTCCAGCTTTTTACGTCGATAGACTATATTAGAATCTGATGTGAATTTCTCAATTCTTTTTCCAGGGATACATTCCAAGAACGCATCAGTGGTAGGAACTAACAAGGAACATAACAAAGCGTTGGGAATGATCAGTGGAGGAACCACCGTCGGTAGAATGAATGCCGGTAAATAGAGCAGTTGTCTCACCTCGCACACTCGCACGTTCCGACACCCACTAGGGACAATTTATAATTGTACCAAAGCCAATTAGCCTACAAACCTGTGCGTCTTTGGAGTGTGAGAGGAAACCAGAGCTCCCGGAGAAAACCCACGCAGGTCACGGGAAAAAGGACAAACTCCGTACAGACTGCGCCCGTAGTCAGGATCGAACCCGGGGCTCAGGCGCTGTGACTCTACCGCTGCACCACCGTGCCGCCCCAGGGATGTGTATTACTAGTCCTACTGGTTAATCATCCTGTTTAGTTTAGTTTAGAGATACAGCCCGGAAACAGGCCTTTCGGCCCACCGGGTCCACACCGGCCAGCGATCCCCGCACACTAACACTATCCTACAACCCACTAGGGACAATTTTTACATTTACCAAGCCAATTAACCTACCAACCTGTACGTCTTTGGAGTGCGGGAGGAAACAGAAGATCTCGGAGAAAACCCACGCGAGTCATGGGGAGAACATGCAAACTCCGTACAGACAGTACCTGTAGTCAGGATGGAACCCGGGTCTCCGGCGCTGCATTCGCTGTAAGGCAGCAACTCTACCGCTGCGCCACCGTGACTGCCCGTCATCCATTAATCTTTATGTTATTCGACGAAATCTAGGCACGTGGACCAAATCATAGCTCCACGAACCTTACCGTCCTCTGCATCTAGAAATAATTCCATCAAGATTTGGAGGTTGAATGTATGGAGAGAGCTCACAGCTCACGGCAAGACCCTCTACAGCAATGATGTGCAGAGGGATCTTGGAGTTCAATTCATAACTCACTGTAGACTGGGTTGTATTGAAGGCAGACAAAAGTGCTGGAGAAACTCAGCGGGTGCAGCAGCATCTATGGAGCGAAGGAAATAGGCAACGTTTCGGGCCGAAACCCTTCTTCAGACTGATGTAGGGGGGGGTGGAATGGGGAGAAGAAAGGAAAAAGGAAGAGGAGGAGCCCGAGGGCTGAGGGAAAGCTGAGAAGGGGAGGAGACAGCAAGGGCTACCGGAAATTGGAGAATTCAATGTTTATGCCGCTAGGGTGCAGACTGCCCAAGCGGAATATGAGGTGCTGCTCCTCCAATTTCCGGTGTTGCTCACTCTGGCCATGGAGGAGGCCCAGGACAGAGAGGTCGGATTCGGAATGGGAGGGGGAGTTGAAGTGCTGAGCCACCGGGAGATCAGGTTGGTTAATGCGGACCGAGCTGAGGGTTGAGGGGGGAGGTATATTGAAGGCGTATGGTATGCTTGTCTTCATTGCTAGGTTATCCCAGACCAAGCTGTGATGCAGCACAACAGTATGCCGGCTCTGGTACATCTGGTTTGTAAGAGTTATGATGTGGTGTAGTTCGTATGCTCCAGCAGGTGATTTAGGCCATTCGGCCCATCAAGTCTACTCTGCTATTCAATCTTGGCTGATCCATCTCTCCCTCTCAACCCCATTCTCCTGCCTTCACCCCATAACCCCTGACACCCACACTAATCAAGAATCCGTCTATCTCCATCTTAACTCCCATTGACTTGGCCTCCACAGCCGTCTGTGGCAATGAATTCCACAGATTCACCACCCTCTGACTAAAGATATTCTTCCTCATCTCCTTTCTAAAAGTACGTCCTTTTATTCTGAGGCTGTGCCCTCTGGTCCTAGACTCTCCCACTAGTGGATACATCTTCTCCACATCCACTCTATCCAGGCCTTTCACTGTTCGGTAACGTTTCAATGAAGTCCCCCTCCCCCCCCCCCCCCCGTCTTCCGTCTAAATCCCAGCGAGTACAGGCCCAGTTCCTTCAAGTGCTCATCATACGTTAACCCGATCATTCCTGGGATCATTCTGGTCAACCTCCTCTGGACCCTCTCCAACGCCAGCACATCCTTCCCCAGATATGGGGCCCAAAACTGGGGTACTATGGGGTAGAAAAAAATATCCATTGACTTGGCCTCCACAGCCGTGTGTGGCAATGAATTCCACAGATTCACCACCCTCTGACAAGAAATTCCTCATGATATCCATCGTAAAGGCACGTCCTTTAATTCTGAGACTGTGCCCTCTGGTCCTAGACTCTCCCACTAGTGGAAACATCCTCTCCACATCCACTCTATCCAGCACTACACAGGCCCCGGAAGATACAAACATGGCATTCTAGACGAGTGGAAACATTTTCATATTGTATGAATGTAATATTGTATTAATATAATGTAAACCCTGTATAGTTTAGCTTGAGACAGTGTGTTAGACAATAGACAGAAGGTGCAGGAGTAGGCCATTCGGCCCTTCGAGCCAGCACCGCCATTCAATGTGATCATGGCTGATCATCCCCAATCAGTACCCCGTTCCTGCCTTCTCCCCATATCCCCTGACTGCTATCTTTAAGAGCCCTATCTAACTCTCTCTTGAAAGTATCCAGAGAACCTGCCTCCACCGCCCTCTGAGGCAGAGAATTCCACAGACTCACAACTCTCTGTGTGAAAAAGTGTTTCCTCGTCTCCGTTCTAAATGGCTTACCCCTTATTCTTAAACGGTGTTATTGTTTCCAGGAAACCTGGGAGTGTTTGGTCCAGACAGTACGACCGGTGGTTATATCCCGTCTTTCTTTAAAAAGGAAGTTGGCTCGGCGGGGCAGAGAGTTCAGTTTGCTTTTGGTGGACATGCGACCAGTGAGTACCATTTATTTTTAGCCTCGTCGTCCCACGTACCAGACTGCGCCCCCCTCCCCCGTCCCCCCCTCTTGGAGTTTTTGCTCAGGATGCCAGCATCTGCAGAGCCCTGTATCTCCACAGACCACAAGCATCTGATTGTCGCCACCTGGCCCATCTCTAAAGCACAGCCCCGAGGCTGGACATAAAGACACTCGTCTCCCGATAACGTGTAGGAAAGAATTGCAGATGCTGGTTTAAATCGCAGATGAGAGACACAAAATGCTGGAGTAACTCGGCGGGACAGGCAGCATCTCCGGAGAGAAGGAATGGGGCGACGTTTCAGGATGCTGCCTGTCCCTCCGAGTTACTCCAGCATTTTGTGCCTTGTCTCGTCCCGATCATTATGCTGGTGGCCTTTCCGAGCCAGCACGGGGCAGAGACGGAGTCGATGGAATGGAGACTCCATTTACACTTCACACTGCCTCGGCAAAGCCAGCAGAACCAGTCTCACCCCCGGACACTCCCTCTTCTCCCCTCTCCCATCAATGTTCAATGGATCAATGGTTCTTTATTAGGACCAAGATAAACTATGGACAATAGACAATAGGTGCAGCAGTAGGCCATTTGGCCCTTCGAGCCAGCACCGCCATTCAATGTGATCATTCCCAATCAGTACCTCGTTCCTGCCTTCTCCCCATATCCCCTGACATCGCTATTTTTAAGAGCCCTATCTAACTCTCTCTTGAAAGTATCCAGAGAACCAGCCTCCACTGCCCTCTGAGGCAGAGAACTCCACAGACTCACCACTCTCTGTGAGAAAAAGTGTTTCCTCGTCTCCGTTCTAAATGGCTTACCCCTTATTCTTAAACTGCGTGGCCCCTGGTTCTGGTCTCCCGCAACATCGGGAACATGTTTCCTGTCTCTAGCGTGTTGAAACCCTTAATAATCTTATATGTTTCAATGAGATTCCCTCTCATCCTTCTAAACTCCAGAGTGTACAAGCCCAGCCGCTCCATTCTCTCAGCATATGACAGTCCCGCCATCCCGGGAATTAACCTTGTAAACCTACGCTGCACTCCCTCAATAGCAAGAATGTCCTTCCTCAAACTAATTCCCTCTGCCTGCACGTGATCCATATCCCTCCATTCCATGCGCTGCCACGTGCCTATCTAAAAGCCTCTGAAACGCCACTATAGTATCTGCCTGTGTAGATTCCGGTTCTAGACTTACCCCTAGTCTGGTTCAGTCAAACACTGAATACGAGCACTGGAAATCCAACTCTCCTGTATTGTACACAATACCGCCGGTCCGATCCTCGTAACTACCTATTCGAGCCCAGCACAGCCTCACGCCAATAGAGCAGACCCTAGACGATCGGCACGCCCCAATGTGCTCCGCACTCTTTTATACCCTTACAAACTAAAGGCGTGAAAATACATGGGGGAGGCATCCCCTACAAGCCAATTACCGATACAGGCCGCAAAGTAGTTCCCTAACCCAATCATAAAATAGCACATAACATCGTTTCAACACAAGGCACTTAGGGGGAGACACTTCCATTAAGTAAAGAAACATTATCACTAGATTCCACCTCCATCCCCCACCAGGAGGGACTTAAAGCCCTCCGTTTCTTCCTCTCCTCTCTCACTAGATAAAGAAACATCTTTGGTAAAAATCTTCTCCTCATTTTCAGAATTTTAATTTATTAACACAAACTGTTCCCCCGCAACGTTGATTACACTGCGAGTCGGGTCGGGTCCGGTTACGGAAATAGATGAACAAAAGGCCCACTTTCCGTTGCGTACTACACGTCAGCCCATTGCATTTAGCAGGAGTGGCATATCTTGCTCTGCTATAGGATCTTTGACCAGAACTGCACACAGTACTCCAAATGCAGCCTAACCTTACCGAGCTGCATCCAAAATCTGCTTCAAAATACTAACATTCATACATACAGTCCATGATTGAATGGGGTACGTTTTCTCACAAAGGGTGTTGGGGCCTGGAGTGATGGTTGAGGCAGATACGATTAGTTCAGTTTAGTTTTATTGTCATCTTGACCGAGGTGCAGAGAAGAGCTCTTGTCATGTGCTGATCAGCCAGAGGAAAGACAATCCATGATTACAATCGAGCCGCATACAGTGTACAGAGGTTTAAAAAGAGTGGACAATTGTAACGTGCTTAAGACTCGCACGCAAATTGGCGTCTGGGTTGGGCGGCCATCTTGGATCGTAGTGGTGTTTAAGAGGCTCTTGGACAGGCACATGGATATGCAGGGAATGGAGCACGTGCAGATAGAGAAAAGTCGAGACAAGTTTATTTGTCACATACACACATACAAGATGTGCAGTGAAATGAAAATGGCAATGCCTGCGGATTGTGTAAAAAACTACAGAACAACAGAACAGAACAGAACCAGTATTTACATTTTAGAAAAATAAAAAGACACAACACAACAGTAAATGAGTCCCTGGTGAGATCAGTGTTTACAGCCCTGACGGCCTGTGGGAAGAAACTCCGTCTCATCCTCTCTGTTTTCACAGCGTGACAGCGGAGGCGTTTGCCTGACCGTAGCAGCTGGAACAGTCCGTTGCTGGGGTGGTAGGGGTCCCCCATAATGTTGCTGGCTCTGGATCTGCACCTCCTGGTGTATAGGTCCTGCAGGGGGGGAGGGGTGTGTAGTTCCCATAGTGCGTTCGGCCAAACACACTACTCTCTGCAGAGTCCTGGGCAGAGCTGTTCCCAAACCAGATCGAGATGTTGCTGGACAAGATGCTTCCTACAGCCCCAGAGTAGAAGCACTGAAGGATCCTCAGAGACACTCTGAATTTCCTAAAGCTGCCTGAGGTGGTAAAGGCGCTGCCTTGCCTTACTCACCAGTTGACCTTGGCATCTGGAATATGGTGACGCTGATCGGCTGAAGCATCGATTTCAATCAAGGAGTAGTGTTGATTAGAGATGGTCTTGGTATCATGTTTAGGCAGTGTGGGCCGTAGGGCCTACCCCTTTCCCACTAACTCGTCTATCTGTACACTGCGGACGGCACGATTGTAATCATGCACGACACAAAATGCTGGAGTAACTCAGCGGGACAGGCAGCATCTATGGAGAGAAAGAATGGCCAGCCCTTCTTCAGCTGTTTAATCATGTAGTCTTTCCGCTGATTGGATAGCACACAACAAAAATACCTCAGTACACATGACTCCTCTAACTCCCATTCCTATTTGACTATCCCTACATCCAAATTCAGGGACAGTTTCATCCCAGCTGTTATCAGGCAACTGAACCATCCGACCAACCACCAGAGAGCAGTGCTGAACTACTATCTAACTCATTAGAGACCCCTCAGACTATCTTTGATCGGACTTCACTGGACTTTATCTTGCACTAAACGTCATCCCGTATCTGTATAATGTGGGCGGCTCGATTGTAATCACGTGCACTCTTTCCGCTGACTGGCTAGCACGCAACAAAAAAGCTTTTCACTGGACCTCGGTGCACGTGACAATAAACTAAACTTTACATCTACACTATAGACAATAGACAATGGGTGCAGGAGTAGGCCATTCGGCCCTTCGAGCCAGCACCGCCATTCAATGTGATCATGGCTGATCATCCCCAATCAGTACCCCGTTCCTGCCTTCTCCCCATATCCCCTGTCTCCGCTATTTTTAAGAGCCCAATCTAGCTCTCTCTTGAAAGCATCCAGAGAACCGGCCTCCACCGCCCTCTGAGGCAGAGAATTCCACAGACTCACCACTCTCTGTGAGGAAAAAGTGTTTCCTCGTCTCCGTTCTAAATGGCTTACCCCTTATTCTTAAACTGTGGCCCCTGGTTCTAGACTCCCCCAACATCGGGAACATGTTTCCTGCCTCTAGCGTGTCCAAGCCCTTAACAATCTTATATGTTTCAATGAGATGCCCTCTCATCCTTTTAAACTCCAGAGTGTTCAATGTGATCATGGCTGATGTGATCATGGCTGATCATGGCTGAGAGGAACGGGGAATCAGTACCCCGTTCCTCTCCGTCGCATTCGAATCCATCATCTGACATATAACACGGACGGGCCTGTTCTTGTGCTGAACTGTTCTATGTGGAAAGTAAAGCGTGATTATTGCTTCATAAAATCTAAATGTTAATGGATGTTTGTTTGTTTTTGTTTGCCCCTCTTCCCTCCCCCATCCAAAGACCACGATGCTTGGAAAACCAAACCGACCCAACCCCAGCTCCCGGCCCCCGGTTACATAGCAGCCAAAAAGCACTCAGCCGAACGCCTGGCCTATCCACCGCCCATTCACCCCGTCCATGGAAGGACTGACTGGGCATCTAAATACGGCGACCACAGATAGCCACTGCCCTGGTGGCTACTACTTCCCAGTCCCGGACTTTGAGAGCTTGGGCTCCGGCCTCACCAACCCAGTCCAAAGATGACCTTCACCTCCATTTTGATAACTGGCGGATCATTTTCCATTTGAAACCCAGGGAGTGGTCACAGTCCAAGATACAGCCGGCTGTTCACACATTAACAACACGGATGCAGATACCAACAGCGGCTGTAGAATTTATACCGCACTCCTGGAAGATGTCAATTTATGTTTTAATATTTAAATCAATTTCAATAAGCGTAGTAGATTAGGGATATTTATTTTCATATGTCTTGCGGATACTACAAGTGCCTTGAAAACCCATTTGATTTTTGAACATTTAAGGCTGAATGGAATGTAAAACTTTATTTCATGTTCAATTGTGTTGTGTTGGGGATTAGTCATTCTTGCTTAGACCCAATGATTACGGGCACCAGAGGAAGAAATATCTATCCTTCCAAATAACCAGAAATATTTTTTAAAAATGCATGTTAATGTCCAGAACCAAGTTCTTAAAATATTGTTGTGTATTTAAAATGCTTCATAGCACAGACGATACCTTCAGTAATTTGTTTGTAATGAACCAATCACAATGGTTATCCTGCAGGGGGGTTTTTTGTTAGTAAAACTCTATTGATTTGTTGGGATTTAATAGTCTTTTTTCACAATCAGTGGAAAAAGGAAACAAGTAAATGCAGTTTAACGCCACACTACTCCACCAAGCGCGGCACTGTGACAGGTCAAAGGTCTGCCAGTTGGAGGTTAGCTTGCCTCGGGGAACGTGCAGCTTCGAAACACAAAGTGCTGGAGGAACTCAGCGGGTCAGGCAGCATCTGTGGAAGGGAAGTTGCCCCTCGGGTTCCTATGAAATCTTTCCCCTCTCACCTTCAACCCATAGAAACATAGAAAATAGGTGCAGGAGGAGGCCATTCGGCCCTTCGAGCCAGCACCGCCATTCATTGTGATCATGGCTGATCGTCCCCTATCAATAACCCGTGCCTGCCTTCTCCCCATATCCCTTGACTCCACTATCCCCTAGAGCTCTATCTAACTCTCTCTTAAATCCATCCAGTGATTTGGCCTCCACTGCCCTCTGTGGCAGGGAATTCCATAAATTCACAACTCTCTGGGTGAAAAAGTTCTCACCTGTCTTAAATGGCCTCCCCTTTATTCTAAGACTGTGGCCCCTGGTTCTGGACTCGCCCAACATTGGGAACATTTTTCCTGCATCTAGCTTGTCCAGTCCTTTTATAATTTTATATGTTTCTATAAGATCCCCCCTCATCCTTCTAAACTCCAGTGATGTCCTCTGGTTCTTGATTCCCCAACTCTGGATAAAAGGCTGTGTGCATTCACCATGTCTGTTCCTCTCATTTACTTCTTGCGTATGTGTGGCATGCACGGCCTACAGTCACAGTCGGACAACTTGTTCTATTTGGTCTTATTTGATTGTGCACGCCAGGTTGATTGCATTCGTCGAAACAGGGCGGACCACGTTGAAGGTTGCAATCTCCCACCCCTCTTCCTCTCATGACCGTAGTATACACCTCTCAGCCACTCCAAGGAATAAGATTCCTTGTGTCTCTAATATTTCAGGGTGAGGGTATTTCTACAGAACCAGGTAATATTAAGAGACAAGACTCGTGCCAAGTACAGACTCAGGGAAAGGGTTAAGAAAGTGTTTAAGAAGGAACTGCAAATACTAGAAAATCGAAGGTAGACAAAAATGCTGGAGAAACTCAGCGGGTGAGGCAGCATCTATGGAGCGAAGGAAATAGGCAACATTGCCTATTTCCTGAAGGGTTTCGGCCCAAAATGTTGCCTATTTCCTTTGCTCCATAGATGCTGCTGCACCCGCTGAGTTACTCCAGCACTTTTGTCTACCAAAGGGTTAGGAAAGAACTGAAGAGTGGATCACTGATGAGATAGAAGTTAAATTGATTAGAAATGTAGCTATCTTACAACATTCAACGACTCAGTTCGGGCGGCACGGTGGTGCAGCAGTAGAGTTGCTGCCTTACAGTACCAGAGACCCGGGTTCCATCCTGAGCACGGAGTCTTGTACATTCTCCCGTTGCTTTTCTCCGGGATCTTCGGTTTCTTCCCACACTCCAAAGACGTCCAGGTTTGTAGGTTAATTGGCTTGGCATGAATGTAAATTGTCCCCACTGTGTGTGTGTGTGTGTGTGTGTGTGTGTGTGTGTGTGTAGGATAGCGTTAATGTGCGGGGATCGCTGGTTGGCACGGACTCGGTGGGCAGAAGACTTTGTTTCCGCGCTGTATCTCTAAACTATTCTGGATGATGATCTCATTGGTTTCATGATTGCCCGAGAAATGGGAAAAGATATAGAGCCAGCTCTTATTTCTGCAGATGTTTAAGTTGAACCATCAACAATGTTCCTGATGTTGGGGGAGTCCAGAACCAGGGGCCCCAGATTAAGAATAAGGAGTAAGCCATTTAGAACGGAGACGAGGAAACACTTTTTCTCACAGAGAGTGGTGAGTCTGTGGAATTCTCTGCCTCAGAGGGCGGTGGAGGCAGGTTCTCTGGATGCTTTCAAGAGAGAGCTAGATAGGGCTCTTAAAAATTGCGGAGTCAGGGGATATGGGGAGAAGGCAGGAACGGGGTACTGATTGGGGATGATCAGCCATGATCACATTGAATGGCGGTGCTGGCTCGAAGGGCCAAATGGCCTACCTCTGCACCAATTGTCTATTGTCTATCAATCAGTATATAGGAATGGTACACTGAAAGCGATTTACCAAAAGACGATACAATATTTTTCCATAGATGCAGGAAGAAAGTTAATAAACGAAACACAAGGGCGAACAAAACAATTTTGACTTTGGTGATTTATTGGAACATCTCTTGCAGATTCAAATTCAGTTTAGTGTACTCACATCTTGCATGATAAACGTCAAGTCAAAGTGATCCCTGCACATTTATACAAAACTCCGTTGTAAAAAAAAAGCAAAGCTTCATGATTCATGAGGTTTTCCCATCATTTTTAGTCCAAGTCTTCCGAGCATTATAATGCTGTGGGAGAACATACAAGAATTATTCAACAGCATGCAACTCAAACAGTAACGCATGTACTTCTGCAATATCAAAAGGATATGTTCCTTGATCTTTGGAAATATATCTTTGGAAATTGATGTTACCTCTATGGCAAAAATCTGATCAGACAATATACAATATACAAGGCAAACTCAATGCTAGCATTTACATCCAGAGAACTGGAATACAATAGACAATAGGTGCAGGAGTCGACCATTTGGCCCTTCGAGCCAGCACCGCCATTCAATGTGATCATGGCTGATCATCCCCAATCAGTAACCCGTTCCTGCCTTTTCCCCATATCCCCAGACCGCTATTTTTAAGAGCCCTATCTAGCTCTCTCTTGAAAGCATCCAGAGAACCTTCCTCCACCCCCCTCAGAGGCAGAGAATTCCACAGACTCACAACTCTCTGTGAGAAAAAGTGTTTCCTCGTCTCCGTTCTAAATGGCTTACTCCTTATTCTTAAACTGTGGCCCCTGGTTCTGGACTCCCCCAACATCGGGAACATGTTTCCTGCCTCTAGTGTGTCCAAGCCCTTAACAATCTTAGCAATCAGGACTATGTCATCTTAATCTTAAATCTGAGTTATTGATTGACGGTCTATCCAATTGTTTCAGTTTAGTTTATTGTCACGTGTACCGAGGTACAGTGAAAAGCTTTTGTTGCGTGCTAACCAGTCAGCGGGAAGACAATACATGATTACAATCGAGCCGTCCACAGTGTACAGATACAGGATAAAGGAATAAGGTGAATGAACAGTGCAAGGTAAAGTCCTAGCAACAATAGTCCGAAGGTAGATAGTAGCTCAGGACCACTCCCTAGCTGATGAGAGTACGGTTCAGGTGTCTGATCACAGCTGGGAAGAAATTGTCCCTGAATCTGGAGGTAGACAAAAATGCTGGAGAAACTCAGCAGGTGAGGCAGCATCTATGGAGCGAAGGTTTCAGGTCGAGACCCTTCTTCAGACTGATGAATCTGGAGGTGTGCGTTGTCACACTTCTGTACCTCTTGCCTGATGGGGGAGGGGGAGAAGAGGGAGTGACCAGGGTGAGATCGGGCCTTGATGATGCTGCTGGCCTTGCCGAGGCAGAGTGAGAAGGTACTGGAGTGTGGAGACCCTTTAGATGCTGGTCCCAGAGAACGATCTAATTTCATCTAATACAATCCTTTGTCTTCTCAATCTCTTTTCCACTTGTAAATCTAGCATGATCTCTAGTTGTACAAACCATATTCTGCACTCTATCTTCCCCTTCATTCTGCCTATTGTATTGGGCTTGACTGTATTCATGTATAGTATATTCGGATTTGATAGCAGGCAAAACGAAAGCTTTTTCACTGTGCCTCGGTACACACAATAATAAATCTTGCCACACACGACAATAAAAAATGGAATGGAGATGAGGAGGAATCATTTTAGTCATGGTGGAGGTCAAGTCAATGGATATCTTTAAAGCGGAGATCGATAGGCTCATGATTAGTAAGGGAGCCCAAGGTTACGGGCAGAAGGCAGGAGAATGGGGTTGAGAGGGTAAAATAGATCAGCCATGATTATCTAGCGGAGCAGATTTGATGCTCATTCTGCTCCTGTGTCTTGTGCTCTCGTTCAATTGGGGGGAATCATAATAGTGTGGCGCACCTGGTGGTCAGCCACGCAGTGCGAACCCTCGACTCTGGCGGGAGGAGTTAGGTGTCTCGGTGTGGGAGGCGCGGGTCACGGGGTTAACCCTCAGGGGTATTTAAGATGCCCATTTGAGGAGTAGGGAGCTGTAACTGACCGATTAAAACACCTCAAGCACACAACTTGTGTCCGCTTAGTTTCTTAGCTGGACTCCTGCCAGTCCCCGCCATAATAGAAACAATCTTAAAAAAGATGGTTTTATAGATCTGAACCAGCTTTTTATTTGGCACCTCTCTCTCTCTCTCAAATAAAAAGATATTCATCTGTTCTCCCCAGCCCACTTTACCTGTCCATTCATATCCCTCCCTCCAGCTTCACATTACACACCTCCCCTCTCCTCACCTGACACCCTTTAGTCTCCTCTTCATCTCTAGCCTTTCTCACTATCTCCACCCACCTGCCATCACCCCCACCTATCACTTGCTAGAAACATAGAAAATAGGTGCAGGAGGCCATTCGGCCCTTCGAGCCAGTACCGCCATTCATCGTGATCATGGCTGAGCGTCCCCTATCAATAACCCGTGCCTGCCTTCTCCCCATATCCCTTGATTCCACTAGCCCCTAGAGCTCTATCGAACTCTCTCTTAAATCGACAGATGGCGCAATGGGCTAAGTGTTCGGCTGGCAACCGGAAGGTAGCCGGTTCGAATCCCGCTTGGAGTGCATACTGTCGTTGTGTCCTTGGGCAAGACACTTCACCCACCTTTGCCTGCGTGTGAATGTTGATATGTTGATATCAACATATGGATATGGATAATTCTCTGTAAAGCACTTTGGTTTCAAGTGATTTGATTGAAAAGTGCTATATAAATACAAATATTATTATTATATTAAATCCATCCAGTGATTTGCCCTCCACTGCCCTCTGTGGCAGGGAGGGCAAATCCTTCTAAACTCCAGCTAGGCTTTGTCCAACTCCTACATTTTTCCCAGCTTTCTCAACTTCTTGGCCAGAGGAAGGGAATCGAGAACCAGATGACAGACGTTTAAAGTTAGGGGGAAAGCTGTGATAGGAACCCGAGGGGCAACTTTTCTTACACAAAGGGCGGTGGGTGTATGAAGCGAGATGTCGGAAGCGGCAGTTGAGGCAGGGACTGTCGCAACGTTTAAGAAACATTTAGACAGTCACATGGACAGGACAGGTTTAGAGGGCTATGAACCAAATACAGGCAGGTGGGACGTGTTGGTCAGTGTGGGCAAGTTGTGCCAAGGGGGCTGTTTCCACGCTGTATTACTCTATGACACTGGTCCTGTATAATCAGGCAGTGCGTGCTGGTGTTAATTGCAGGATGGTGATGTAAGACTTTCGAGAATCACCTTCACTAACCCTAACCCTTCACCTTTACTTGTCCCATCCCCACCCTTTTTTGCCTTAAGCTATCAGCACCCGTAATGACTCCTGTCCACCAACCACTCAAGTGGAGCAGCTGGTAGAGACCCGGCTTCCATCCTGACCTTGGGTGCTGTCTGTTTTCTCCCTGTGACATTATGGGTTTTCTCCAGGTGCTCCGGGTTCCTCCCACGTCCCAAAGCCGTTCAGGTTTGTGGGTTAATTGGCCTGTGTATAATTGCCCCCTAGTGTTCCAGGGGTGGGAGAGGTGGGCCTGTTTCCAGGCTGCATCTCTAAAACAAACCTACCTTTCTACATTAATCTTTCCAAGTGTGGCAGAGGTTCACCTGCACCTCCTCCAACCTCATCTATTGCATTCGCTGCTCTAGGTGTCAGCTGCTGTACATCGGTGAGACCAAGCGCAGGCTTGGCGATCGCTTCGCTCAACACCTCCGCTCAGTTTGCATTAACCAACCTGATCTCCCGGTGGCTCAGCACTTCAACTCCCCCTCCAAACTGAATCTGACCTTTCTGTCCTGGGCCTCCTCCATGGCCAGAGTGAATCCCACCATAAATTGGAGGAGCAGCACCTCATATTTCACTTGGGCAGTTTGCACCCCAGCGGCATGAACGTTGACTTCTCCAATTTCAGGTAGTCCCTCCCCTTCCTATCTCTCACAAAGCCTACTGTCTCCGCCTCTTCCTTTCTTCTTCCCGCCTCCCCACCCTCACATCAGTCTGAAGGGTTTCGACCCAAAACGTCGCCTATCTCCTTCGCTCCATAGATTCTGCCTCACCCGCTGAGTTTCTCCAGCATTTTTGTCTACCTCCCTTTCTACATTGCAACCCTACCTTTCCCTCCTTACCTCTGAAGCTGTTCACAAAGGGCGCTACTAGTGTTTACTAACTTTGGGTTTTTGGCCAAACTTTCCCCCGACAGACCAGTCCAAAGATGATCAATCTAAAACACGATCGGTTTCTTTCATAACAGGAGTCGTGCGGCTTTAGTATTCTCTCAACATCTTCCGCTGTTATTGATATGGCAGGCGGCTGAAAAGACTTGCATGCTTAAAAAAGTCTTTGTATTGAGGGAGTTAGTTATTCGATTGCAAAAGGCAGCATGGGGTAACCCAATAACAAAAAAACAATTCCGGGTCCTAGTGCTTTGTAAAAGATTGCTGGATAAGGAATGGTAAAACAATACAATGGAGGAAAAGAACTGCAGATGCTGGTTAATACACGAAAGGACAGAGTGCTGGAGTAGCTCAGCGGGTCAGGCAGCATCTGTGGAGAACATGGATAGGTGACGTTTCACAGAGTGCTGGAGTAACTCAGCGGGTCAGGCAGCATCTGTGGAGAACATGGATAGGTGACGTTTCAGGACCCGAAACATCACCTATTCCTTTTCTCCAGAGATGCTGCCTGACCTGCCGAGTTACTCCAGTTTTTTGTGTTAATGTTAGACAATGGTAAAATCTGCAGATCATGGATAGGTGACATTTTGGCCCTTCTTCACACCACAGATGCTGCCTGACCCGATGAGTTACTCCAGCACTAGGTGTCTTTTTTTTTGTTGTAAATCAGCATCTGCAGTTCTTTTGTTTCTCCAGCGCAATATTTTATTTCTATTTCGTTATACGCGATGCACTTAGCCATTGGATGGATGTGATTCATTTTTATTTCTGCTTATTTCCTGGTATTTTAGCTCTGTACCATGTGCAAGCATTCAAACAAACCATTCCCGCTGTATACTGCTGGAGTAGAGGTCTGAGAACAGGGACAGTTTAACTGGAAAGGAGGCAACTAATATTTTTCAGGACTTTGACCAAAATGGATCCGTGTGCACCAGTTATTAACCATGGGAGCGTGTACACGTATTAGATATGCCTGCCTTAGTTTCTATGCTGCACCTGCCAATAAAATGGAGTTTAGAACGCAAAAAAGACTTACATTTATTTTGCCTTGCATGTCCGTGAGAGTTTCCATAAAGCACTTTGGGAAGTTTAGTCAATGCTAAATGCAGATTGTGTGTACATTAATACAATTAGATCAAATACTAGTACAATAAGCGAGTTCGGTATTCCGACTGCGCATGGCCAGGTCATAGGTCACTAGCTATAAAACACTTGGCAACGGTGGTGCTGCATTGCTGCAGGCTTGTGTTTCGTCCGTAGTCGGGTTGGGGTTGGCTCTCCGTCGCTGCGGGTGCTGTTGAGTTGCTGTTGGGACGTCCCCGTCCGCTCCCCGGTGTCCCGTCCCTGTCCGGAGGTGTACAGGATGGCCCTGGGCTGGCGGTGCGGCCCCGGACCTGCAGCCGCTGGCTCCAGCTCGGCTCTGCCTGTCCCGCCGGGTTGGTCCCGGCAGCCCTCCACCTCCACCCCCCTCCCCTCAGTCTGACACCGAGACCCTGCTGAAGATGGGCAGCCGCCAGCCCTGCTCGAAGACGGGCGACTCGGAGCCGCTGCTGCTGGAGTCGTCCTGGTCGGAGAGTCTGCGGGCGGGCTCCTGCCGGCCATGGGCAGGACGGGCGCCAGCTGGAGCTGCGGGTACTGTTGGTGATGGTGGTGCTGGCTGCAGCAGCAACGTCCTCCCCCTCCCTTGCACAGCCCCAAACCCAGAGTCCGGGCCAGCTCCAACTCCAGGTCGGGGCTGAAAGCCGCCCGCAGTGCGGCCCAGTCTAGCGCCGGGCCGGAGGAGGTTGAGCCCAGGCTGGCGCTCTGGCACAGACGAGGCCGGGGCAATCGCTCCTCATCGGGGTTGTGGATGAAGTGGCAGCGGGTACTGTAGGGGCAGAAGCCGGTGGTGTGCAAGGTACGGCTTGTAATTGGGGTGGTGGCTGAGGCCGTGGGCGAACTGACACTTGTCGCCCTAGTGGCCCAGCGGGGAGCGGGTTCCTCTGGAGTTGGAGCGGGATTGGGCTGGAGTTGGTGCTGGCTGTGGGTTCTGTGGGGCTGGGGCCGCTGGTGTTGGGGTTGGCGCTTCTCCGCGCTGGGCCTGGGGGCCGGAGTCCCGTCGGTCCAGACGTCTCGAGTGGCGGGGGGGACCGGGGACAGTTCAGCAGCGCATGCGGGTCTCCCCTCCGCCCAGTCTCCCCCCCCTGCTGAGATCTATTTACCCTTATAGCTTACAACCTTTGACAAATCCCACGATTCCATGCGTTTTTTCGGAATACCGAACTCGCTTATAGGTAGAGCAAAGAGAGTGCAGAATACAGTTTACAGGAGATGTGCGGTTCAAGTTGCTTTTTAACTCAGAGGGTGGTTCGCAAGTTCACAAGTTATAGGAGTAGAAGTAGGCCATTCGGCCCATCGAGTCTACTCCGCCATTCAATCATGGCTGATCTCTGCCTTGTTGTCCTGCCTTCTCCCCATAACCCTTGACGCCCGTTCTAATCAAGAATTTGTCTATCTCTGCCTTAAAAATATCCACTGACTTGGCCTCCACAGCCCTCTGTGGCAATGAATTCCACAGATTAACTACCCTATGACTAAAGGGTGGTGGGTACCTGGAACGCGCTGCCAGGGGTGGTGGTGGTGGTGGAGGCAGATACGATAGTGGGGTTTAAGATGCTTTTAAACGGGTACATGGACATGCAGGGATTGGAGGGATGAGAGGTCAGGACCGCTCTCTAGTTGGTGAGAGGACGTTTCAGTTGCCTGATAACAACTGCCTCTGAATCTGGAAGTGTGCGTTTTCACCTTCTGCACCTCTGGCCCAATGGGAGAGTGGAGAAGAGGGAGTGACCTCTCGATTAGTGCGGGCGTCAGGGGTTATGGGGAGATGGCGGGAGAATGGGATTGAGAGGGAAAGATAGATCAGCCATGATTGAATGGCGGAGTGGACTTGCTGGGCTGGGGCAGAAGATTACAGAAGTGTTTTCATCCCATATTTAACATGTAGCGGCCACAGCGATTCTGATTCTTATTCCACACCTCAGCAAGACAATCAGTTGGACACACACAGTGGTCCACATTTACCTTAATCCTGCGACTAAACCAGCTGGCATGAACTTCCTCGAATTGTAGAACCGCATTCCCATTATTCCAGTCAGCGTTCCTGAAACCACTGGAAAATAACAAGCCACACAGATCAGCCAAGCGGATATTTGCCAAACTTCTCCAGGGTTTCCCATTCATGCCACAGGTCCATAGAATATAACCGGTGTTCTAAACTGACCAAATATCACTTCATCAGACCAAGTATAATTTAGTTCAGAGGTGCAACGTGGAAACAGGTGCATGGGCCCGAGTCCGCGCCGACCAGCGATCACCCCGTACACTAGCACTATCCTACACACACTAGGGACAAATTGTAATTCTTTACCGAAGTCAATTAATCTACAAACCTGCACGTCTTTGGAGTGTGGGAGGAAACCAGAGCACCCGGAGAAAACCCACGCAGGTCACGGGGAGAAGGTACAAACTCCGTACAGACAGCATCCGTGGTCGGAATCGAACCCGGGTCTCCGACGCTGTGAGGCAGCAACTCTACCTGCTGCGCCACCGTGCTGCCCTTGAAGTAGAGCAAGATATACTTTACCTTGTCAGGCCTTTACTGATCAAAGGCTGACTACAGCACACACCAAGGTCAGGAGAATGAATGCAGGCAGATATTTATAGCTTTACATGTTTTAAATGCAGACAAGTGAAGAATAGCTTCCTTTCAACTCACCGGAGCCCCATTCCATTACTCTTGTTGGGGGTGGTTGTGTGTGTGTGTGTGTGCGTGCGGGTATGCGTGCGTACAAACCCGTACGCCTTTGGAGTGTGGGCGGAACCCGGAGAAAGCCCACACTGTCATGGAGAGAACGTACAAACTCCGTACAGACAGCAGCCAAAGTCTGGATGCAAGCCAGGTCTCCGGCACTGTGTGGCAGCAACTCTACCGCTACGCCATCCATCTTTATATAAATTTACTGTTCCTATGAGTTGTCTGTGTGGATTTTAGTTTATTGCTGTATTGCTCTATGTTCCAATATAAAGGTCTCTGAGGGTCATGGCCTTGGTTGACATCACTGCTTTAAGAGGAACTGTTCACATATCTAACTGCAGAGAGAATGGCACAATAAAAAGGAAGTGTACATTTAACATTTGTTGTTCATTGCCGTTGTTTACTATGAAGGTAACTGTCCCTAGGAACACCACAAAGGAAAAAGCACGCCCAACATTCAAATACCTCCAATAATAGACACAGAGTGCTGGAGTAACTCAGCGGGTCAGGCAGCATCTCTGGAGAACATGGATAGTTGACGTTTCACAGTGCTGGAGTAACTCAATAGACAATAGACAATAGGTGCAGGAGTAGGCCATTCGGCCTTCGAGCCAGCACCGCCATTCAAGGTGATCATGGCTGATCATCCCCAATCAGTACCCCGTTCCTGCCTTCTTCCCATATCCCCTGACTCCGCTATTTTTAAGAGCCCTATCTAGCTCTCTCTTTAAAGCATCCAGAGAACCGGCCTCTGAGGACGAGAATTCCACAGACTCACCACTCTCTGGGTGAAAAAGTTGTTCCCGCGTCTCCGTTCTAAATGGCTTACCCCTTATTCTTAAACTGTGGCCCCTGGTTCTGGACTCCCCCAACATCGCAAACATGTTTCCTGCCTCTAGTGTGTCCAAACCCTTAATAATCTTATATGTTTCAATAAGATCCCCTCTCATCCTTCTAAACTCCAGAGTATACATGCCCAGCCGCTCCATAGGAGCAAAGAGGTCCTTCTGCAGTTATACAGAGCCCTAGTGAGACCACACCTGAAGTATTGTGTGCAGTTTTGGTCCCCTAATTTGAGGAAGGACATTCTTGCTATTGAGGGAGTGCAGCGTAGGTTTACAAGGTTAATTCCCGGGATGGCGGGACTGTCATATGCTGAGAGAATGGAGCAGCTGGGCTTGTACACTCTGGAGTGTAGAAGGATGAGAGGGAATCTCATTGAGACATATAAGATTGTTAAGGGTTTGGACACGCTAGAGGCAGGACACATGTTCCCGATGTTGGGGGAGTCCAGAACCAGGGGCCACAGTTTACGAATAAGGAGTAAGCCATTTAGAACGGAGACGAGGAAACACTTTTTCTCACAGCGAGTGGTGAGTGTGGAATTCTCTGCCTCAGAGGGCGGTGGAGGCAGGTTCTCTGGATGCTTTCAAGAGAGAGCTGGATAGGGCTCTTAAAGACAGCGGAGTCAGGGGATATGGGGAGAAGGCAGGAACGGGGTACTGATTGGGGATGACCAGCCATGATCACATTGAATGGTCACATGATCACTTTGACCTCGGTATTCACCTCCCCTCTCACACCGTCACGATTGGCCCTGACCTTACTCTCATATCCCTTCTCGAACTTTCCTTCCCATTAATTCGGGAGTCTTTTGTAACATTTCGGGTCGGGACCCTTCTTCAGTCTGAAAGTAAAGGGGAGGGAACTGGAGGTGGGGAGAGGCCAGAACAAGTCAGGGCCAGCTAGATGACCAAGGACAATGGAGGAGGCCCAGGACAGAAAGGTCAGTGTGGGAATGGAAAGGGGAATTAATATGTTTGGCAACCTTTCAAAGAAATTCTTTCATCTTATAGAGGTGTATAAAATCATAAGGGGAATATATCGGGCAAATACAGTCTCTTGCCTAGAATACGTGAATCAAGAATCAGAGGACATAGATCGAAGGGGAGGAGGGAAAGATTTAATAGGAATCTGAGGGGTAAGTTTTTCCACACAAAGGTGGTGGGTGTATGGAAGGAGGTAGTTGAGGCTGGGATTATCACAATGTTTAAGAAACATTTGGACAGGGACATGGATAGGACAGGTTTGGAGGGATATGGACCAAACGCAGGCAGGTGTGACAAGTGTAGATAGGACAGATAGGGCAGGTTGGGTTGAAGGGCGTGTTTCCACGCTGTGAGACACACTGTGACTGTAAATGAAGCCAGGATACTCACCCAGTGACAGCCAGACGTTTTTGGGGTTCTGGGTGATCTGATAGGCACCGATTCCTGCCGCAGTCCCAAACAACAGGCCGGCCGCGAGCGAAGGCACGCTACCTGGAGTAAAACAAGCAAAGCGGTAATCACGAGCCAGTAATGAGACGCCGCTGCTGCATGGTCTTATACAATGGTGAGGATTGAACTCGGGGGGGCATTGAGATTGAAGTGAGGGGGGCGTCGAGCAAACGCAGACCTGGTTCGCCGCTGTGACGAGATAGCACCGTTCAATTAACCATTTGCAACTTAGTCCGCACCAGAAAGGCACAACAGAGGATGTACTTCCTGCGGCAGCTGAGGAAGCACAATCTGCCACAGGCAATGATGGTCCAATTCTACACGGCCATCATAGAGTCTGTTCTCACCTTCTCCATCATGGTCTGGTTTGGCTCAGCCACCAAGCACGACACCTGGAGGCTTGCCAAAGCTGCCACAGCCAGAGATAAAAACAGCTTTTTTTCCACGAGTAGTTGCTCTACTCAACAGCCAAAAATCTGTAGCCTCCTTTTGCTCTGGTATTTTATTTCATTCACACGTTTAATCAACAATGTTTTATTATTAATGTTTAATGTTTTATGTGTCATTCCTAACTGTCACTGTCTGTCATGCTGTTACTTGTGGGCGGAGCACCAAGGCAAATTCCTTGTATGTGAATACTTGGCCAATAAACTTATTCATTCATTCATTCATTCATTCAAATGTGGCGGATCTTTGTAAGCTGCCTGGGTGAAGTCTGCAATATGATTTTACCGGATTGAATGCAAAAACTAAATATTTGACTGTACCCCTTGGTCCATCTGAGGAACAAGGAGGAACTGACCGAGAACAAAGAGAGAACCGGCGGGGAGTTTTGGGACAGACAAAGAGGGGACCCACATTACGTAAAGAGTCATTTTTGTGGCAACTCTTCCGTATACTTGGTATGCAAAAAGAATTTGACTGTAACAAGGTACATTTGACTATATAGTACCGTCACAAAGTATAATTGAATCATTATGTGGACAAAAATGCTGGAGAAACTCAGCGGGTCAGGCAGCATCTGTGGAGAGCATGGGTCGGTGACGTTTCACAGAGTGCTGGAGTAACTCAGCAGGTCAGGTAGCATCTGTGGAGAACATGGATAGGTGACGTTTCATAGAGTGCTGGAGTAACTCAGCGGGTCAGGCAGCATCTGTGGAGAACATGGGTCGGTGACGTTTCACAGAGTGCTGGAGTAACTCAGCGGGTCAGGCAGCATCTGTGGAGAGCATGGGTCGGTGACGTTTCACAGAGTGCTGGAGTAACTCAGCGGGTCAGGCAGCATTTCTGGAGAACATGGATCGGTGATGTTTCACAGAGTGCTGGAGTAACTCAGCGGGTCAGGCAGCATTTCTTGAGAACATGGATCGGTGACGTTTCACAGAGTGCTGGAGTAACTCAGCGGGTCAGGCAGCATCTCTGGAGAACTTGGATAGATACCATTTTGGGTTGGGACCCTTCTTCAGACTGCATTGGCAGTTCCTTATTTCTACGCTGCAGACACCTTATCAGAGTTTTGCAACTTGTTACTGATCATTAGGCAAACACACCCAAAGGTCGACAACACTCTGCCAATCACAACATCTGTGGCAAGGGAAACAGAGTTAATGTTTAAGGTCACAGTCCTTTTGTCATTTCTGAGCTGTCGACAGTGACCAGCATTTTCTCAATTTATTTCAAGAGTCAAGAGTGTTTTATTGCCATATGTCCCGGACGGGACAATGAAATTCTTACTTGCTGCAGCACAACAGAATATGTGAATATGTAAACATTGTATATTACGGGGGAAGAGGAAAAAAAGAAAAAGTTCAATAAATAACAAATATAGTGTAAATAACAACTAATAATATAGTATTTTGCAGTTCAGAGCTTATTTGTTGTGTTTAATAGCCTGATGGCTGTGGGGAAGTAGCTGTTCCTGAACCTGGACGTTACAGTTTAATTTCCAATCAATGTAGTTTATATTTAGGTTAGAGATACAGCGTGGAAACAGGCCCTAGCCCTGCAGGCCCATCCGCCGAGTCTGTGCCGATCAGCGATCACCCCATATACTAGCACCATCCGACACACTAGGGACAATTTACATTCTTGCTATTGAGGGAGTGCAGCGTAGGTTTACAAGGTTAATTCCCGGGATGGCGGGACTGTCATATGCTGAGAGAATGGAGCAGCTGGGCTTGTACACTCTGAAGTTTAGAAAGATGAGAGGGGATCTTATTGAAACATATAAGATTGTTACGGGTTTGGACACACTAGAGGCAGAAAACATGTTCCCGATGTTGGGGGAGACAAGAACCAGGGGTCACAGTTTAAGAATAAGTGGTAAGCCATTTCGAACAGAGATGAGGAAACACTTTTTCACACAGAGAGTTGTGAGTCTGTGGAATTCTCTGCCTCAGAGGGCGGTGGAGGCAGGTTCTCTGGATGCTTTCAAGAGAGAGCTAGATAGGGCTCTTAAAAATAGCGGAGTCAGGGTATATGGGGAGAGGGCAGGAACAGGGTACTGATTGTGGATGATCAGCCATGATCACATTGAATGGCGGTGCTGGCTCGAAGGGCCAAATGGCCTACTCCTGCACCTATTGTCTATTGTCTACAACTTTACCAAAGCCAATTAACTTATAAACCCGTATGTCTTTGGTGTGTGGGAGGAAACCAGAGCAGCCGGAGAAAACCCACGCAGATCACGGGGAGAACATGCAAACTCCGTACAGACAGCACCCGTGGTCAGGATCGAACATGGATTTTTGCCACCGTGCCGCCTGCTGATCACATGTTTGTGCTACTGTAGTGGCAAGGTTGACGTGGGCACCAACCGTTCAGAGATCATGGTCATACAGCGTGGAAACAGGCCCTTCAGCCCAATTTGGGCATTTTTGACCAAGTTGCCCAATCTACGCCAGGTCCCACCTGCCAACCTTTGCCCCATATCCCTCAAAACCTGCCCTATCCATATACCTGTCCAACTAATGCGGTTATCATACCTGCCTCAACTACTTCCTATGCAGCTCGTTCCAGACACCTACCACTCTCTGAGTGAAAAAGATTCTCCTTAGCTTTAAATCGTAGTATTAAATCTTTCCTCTCCAACCTTACATCTAAGACCTCTGGTTCTCAATTCTCAAGGGTGTTCTTACCACCCTTATAATCTCACGGGTGATGAATCTGTGAAATTGCCACAGAAGGCTGTGGAGGCAAAGTCAATGGATATATTTAAGGCAAGGTTGAGTTTAGTTTAGAGATACAGCGCGGAAACAGGCCCTTCGGCCCACTGAGTCCGCACCGGTCAGCGATCCCCGCACATTAACACTTCCCTACACACACTAGGGACAATTTTTACATTTATACCAAGCTATTTAACCTACAAACCTGTACGTCTTTGGAGTGTGGGAGGAAACCGAAGATCCCGGAGAAAACCCAGGCGGTCACGGGGAGAACGTAAAAACTCCGTACAGACAGCGCCCGTAGTCGGGATTGAACCTGGGTCTCTGGCGCTGAAAGCGCTGTAAGACAGCCACTCTACCGCTGCGCCACCATGCCACCCGGGTGTCAGAGGTTATGGGGTGAAGGCAGGAGAATGGGGTTGAGAGGGGGGAAAAAATCAGCCAAGATTGAATGGCGGAGTGGACTTGATTGGGCGAATGGCCCAATCCTATCACATGATCTTACTTTGGGTAAAGGACTGTACATTCACCCTATCTATTCCCCTCATGATCTTATACACCCCTCATCCTCCTGCGCTCCAAGTAATAGAGTCCTAGCCTGCTCAACCTCTCCCTGTCGCTCAGGCCCTCGAGTCCTGGCAACATCTTCTCTGCATCCTTTCCAGCTTGACAACATTCTTCTCATAGCAGGCAGACCAAACCTGAACACGATACTCCAAATCTTCAACACTTCACTATCGAGCACATGTCAATGTTGCCCGTAAATTGTCCCCAGTGCGTAGGCTAGAACTAGTGTACGGGTGATCGCTAGCCGGTGCGGGCTCAGTGAACCGAGGAGCCTGTTTCCACACTAAACTATTCAGCATAAAAAACAGGCTCTTCAGCCCATCCATTCACACTAGTTCCATGTTATTCCACATCCCATCCCATTCCCTGCCACACTAAGGGGAAATTTACAGGGGGCTGATTAACCCAAGAACCTGCACATGTTTGGAATGTGGGAGGAAACCGGAGCACCTGGAGAAAAAAACCTACATGGGTCACAGGAAGAACATACAAACTCTGTACAGTCAGCACCTGAGGTCTCTGGCGCTGTGAGGCAGCAACTCTACCGCTGCGCCACTGTGTTCAGAGTTTAGGTTAGAATTGTCACGTGCACCGAGGTACAGTGAAAAGCTTTTTTGTTGAGTGCTATCCAGTCAGCTAAAAAATTATACATGATTACAATCAAGCCATCCACAGTGTGCTGAACAAGGGTCCCCACCCAAAACGAGGTTTCTCCGACCCAAAAAACTTTTTCGCACAGAGAGTTGTGAGTCTGTGGAATTCTCTACCTCAGAGGGCAGTGGAGGCCGGTTCTCTGGATACTTTCAAGAGAGAGAGCTCGTAAAGATAGTGGAGTCAGGGGATATGGGGAGAAGGCAGGAACGGGGTACTGATTGTGGATGATCAGCCATGATCGCATTGAATGGCGGTGCTGGCTCGAGGGGCCGTATGGCCTACTCCTGTACCCATTGTCTGTTGTCACCCATTCCTTCTCTCCGGAGATGCTGCCTGTCCCGCTGAGTTACTCCAGCTTTTTGTGTCAATCTTCAGTGTACAGATACTGATGAAATGCAACACCACTCATGAACCTATATTGGCATGCTTAAAAACTGGTCTGATTTGTTTCATGATTACTTCAAGTTCTTTCATTTAACTCATTGTTGTCACACAACTGCAAATGGGTGGCGATGAAGCACGCTGCTAAATATACGTGGACATTAACAAGTTGAAGAGGTGACAATCCTCGTACCCCTGTCAGCATTAGGTTTGTCATCAATAGAAACCAAGGCTGCCTTACAGCACCAGAGACCCAGGTCCAATCCTGACTACGGGTGCTGTCTCTACTCAATATTAAATCCTTTATCCTGTGTATGTACACTGTGACTAGACACAAAATGCTGGAGCAACTCAATAGACAATAGGTGCAGGAGTAGGCCATTTGGCCCTTCGTGCCAGCACCGCCATTCAATGTGATCATGGCTGATCATCCCCAATCAGTACCCCGTTCCTGCCTTCTCCCCATAACCCCTGACTCCACTACTTTCAAGAGCCCTATCTAGCTCTCTCTTGAAAGCATCCAGAGAACCTCCCTCCACCGCCCTCTGAGGCAGAGAATTCCACAGACTCACCACTCTGTGAGAAAAAGTGTTTCCTCGTCTCCGTTCTAAATGGCTTACTCCTTATTCTTAAACTGTGGCCCCTGGTTCTGGACTCAGCGGGTCACGCAGCATCTCTGGAGAAAGGGAATCAGTGACGTTTCGGGTCGAGAACCTTCTTCAGACTGAGAGTTCAAATGTACACAGCTTGATAGTCATCATGTACGGCCTTTTCACTGACTAGATAGCACGTAACACAAAAGCTTTTCACTTGTACACGTGACAATAAACTAAACACGGAAGCTAATAATTGATTTGAATACTACAATGCCAATAAGGGTAATGCACAATATAAAATCAGAAATGAAAAATGATACTTTGAGAAACTTCTCCCAAATTTTTTGTTACTGTAAAGTGCGCATGAAGAAACTGACATGTTCCTCTATAATCGGACAGAGGCAGGATGGAGAGGGGATGTGTAGAAAGGAACAGCAGACAAAAATGCTGGAGAAACCGAGCAGGTGAGGCAGCATCTATGGAGCAAAGGAAATAGGTAACGTTTCAGGTCGAGACCCTTCATCGGCCGAAGAGTCAGGGGAGAGGGAGACTATAGATATGGACGGGTAAGGTGTGAAAAGGACAGATCAAAGCAGATGATGCTCAAGGAAACGTAGAATGGCTCATTGTTCGCTGAGGGCTATCCAGTCAGAGACAACAACCTGGCTGCTCAACACCATACTTGAGATCTAACTATTCCTTTGGTTTAAGGTAGACACAAATGCTGGAGAAACTCAGCGGGTGGGGCAGCATCTATGGAGCGAAGGAATAGGTGACGTTTCGGGTCTCGACCCGAAACGTCACCTATTCCTTCGCTCCATAGATGCTGCCTCACCCGCTGAGTTTCTCCAGCATTTTTGTCTACCTTCGATTTTCCAGCATCTGCAGTTCTTTCTTAAACATTGAAAATAGGTGCAGGAGGAGGCCATTCGGCCCTTCGAGCCAGCACCGCCATTCATTGAGATCATGGCTGATCGTCCCCTATCAATAACCCGTGCCTGCCTTCTCCCCATATCCCTTGATTCCACTAGCCCCTAGAGCTCTATCTAACTCTCTCTTAAATCCATCCAGTGACTTGGCCTCCACTGCCCTCTGTGGCAGGGAATTCCACAAATTCACAACTCTCTGGGTGAAAAAGTTTTTTCTCACCTCAGTCTTAAATGGCCTCCCCTTTATTCTAAGACTGTGGCCCCTGGTTCTGGACTCGACCAACATTGGGAACATTTTTCCTGCATCTAGCTTGTCCAGTCCTTTTATAATTTTATATGTTTCTATAAGATCCCCCCTCATCCTTCTAAACTCCAGTGAATACAAGCCTAGTCTTTTCAATCTTTCCTCATATGACAGTCCCGCCATCCCAGGGATCAATCTCGTGAACCTACGCTGCACTGCCTATCACAAGGATGTCCTTCCTCAAATTTGGAGATCAAAACTGTACACAATACTCCAGATGTGGTCTTACCAGAGCCCTATACAACTGCAGAAGAACCTCTCTACTCCTATACTGAAATCCTCTTGTTATGAAGGCCAACATTCCATTAGCTTTCTTCACTGCCTGCTGTACCTGTACGTCAACTTTCAGTGACCGGTGTACAAGGACACCCAGGTCTCGCTGTACCTCCCCCTTACCTTACCTAACCCCAATGAGATAATAATCTGCCCCCTTGTTTTTGCCACCAAAGTGGATAACCAATTTTCTATCCACGTCAACACCCTTCCCCCAATACCGAGAGGGTCCAGAGGAGATTTACTAGAATGATTCCAGGAATGAGTGGGTTAGCATATGAGGAGCGTTTGACAGCACTGGGCCTCGACTTGCTGGAATTTAGGTTGATGGGGGAATCTCTTTGAAATTTGCAGAATAATGAAAAGCATACATAGAGTGGATGTGGAGAGGATGTTTCCACTGGTGGGAGAGTCTAGGACCAGAGGGTCACAGTCTCAGAATTAATGGGCGCTCTTTTAGAAAGGAGGCGAGCAGGAACTTCTTTAGTCAGAGGGTAGTTAATCTGTGGAACTCATTGCAACGGACGGCTGTGGAGGCCATGTCAGTGGATATTTTTAAGGCAGAGAGATTCTTGATTAGTACGGGTGTCAGAGGTTATGGGGAGAAGGCAGGAGAATGGGATTAGGAGGCAGAGATTAGTCATGGCGGAGTAGACTCGATGGGCCGAATGGCCAAACTCTACGCCTATAACTTGTGAGGTAATAATAATAATAATAATAATCATTTTATTTACTGGCGCCTTTCTAAAACCCAAGGACACCTTACAATGCATAGAATCACAACAAAACAAAAAAACACATAATCGGAATAAATTAAATAAAAAAACACCACAGTACACAAATCAAGGACAGAATTCAATTTCAAAAGCACCAAAAGAAAATAAGAAACACAAGTTTGAGGAGAGAGCAGCGGTGACCAATTCGCGCCAGCGTCCACTCTCCCCTGGGGAGAGAACGCACTCAGGCACCCGTGGGGGGGGGGGGGAAGAGGTGAGCTCCCTCAGTAGGGGTGGAGGGGGAGAGGGAGAGGAGCTCCATCAAGCTATCGAGGGCAGAAGGGAGATAGATCCCTCACGATATCTAGGCTCGAGAGAGACTCCCTCACACTCACCCTGGGAAAAGGGGCGCTCCCTCAGTTTCCCCTCACTCTCTCTCTCTCTGGGGGATGGAGGCCCTCCTTCACTCCCTCATAGAGTGACAGAGACACTGCCTCACTCGCCCAGAAGAGGTGCGCTCCCTCACTCACTCTCTGGGTGATGGGTGCGCTCCCTCATACACTGGGAGAGAGTGGGGGGCGCTCCCTCACTTTGCAATACAAGTGCCAGAGGCGCCCCCTCGTCGCCGGCTCTAGATACATAGACACATCGGCCCCCGGAGCTCTCACCCGCTTTGACGTATCCGAGCAGCCCGCCGGCCGCCACCAGCGCCGCGTATCCGAAGCCGGGCCAGTCCGTCGCTGCCGCCATGTTGTCCGTCGTCCGTCGTCCGTCGTCCCCTCACCGGGCGGGACTGCACTGGGCATGCGCACCACCGGGCCCGGGCGGGACTGCACTGGGCATGCGCATCCCCGGGCCCGGGCGGGACTGCACTGGGCATGCGCATCACCGGGCCCGGCGGGACGGACCTGGGCATGCGCATCCCCGGGCCCGGGCGGGACTGCACTGGGCGTGCGCATCACCGGGCCCGGCGGGACTGCACTGGGCATGCGCACCACCGCGCCGCGCCACCTTCGCCGTCAATGTCATGGGGAGGTCACTGCGCATGCTCGGCGGGAGGGGGAAGTGCAGGTGCCTGTTTACAAAAGAAAAAGTGCTGGAGTAACTCAGCATCTCTGGAGAACATGCACAGGTGACGTTTCGAAAAGTCACAAGTGACAGGAGTAGAATTAATGGGCCATTCGGTCTACTCCGCCGGTAGACACAAAATGCTGGAGTAACTCAGCGGGACAGGCAGCATCTCTGGAGAGAAGATTCAATCATGGCTGATCTATCTCTCCCACCTAACCCCATTCTCCTGCCTTCTCCCCATAACCTCTAACACCCGTACCAATCAAGAATCTATCTGTCCTTAAAAAAAGCCTCTACAAAGGATTAACAAAGAAAATCCACAGATTCACCACCCTCTGACTAAATAAATTTCCCCTCCTCTCCTTCCTAAAAGATCCTTTAATTCTGAGGCTGTGTTCAGATACTATGTGTAGGAAGGAACTGCAGATGCTGGTTTAAACTAAAGATAGATGCAAAGTGCTGGAGTAACTCAGCGGGACAGGCAGCATCTCTGGAGAGAAGGAATGGGTGACGTTTCGGGTCGAGACCCTTCTTCAGACTGAGAGTCAGGGGAAAGGGAAATGAGAGATATAGACAATGATGTAGAGAGACATAGAACAAACGAATAAAAGAAATGCAAAAAAGTAATGATGATCAGGAAAACAGGCCATTGTTAGCCGTTTGCCGGGGAATTAGGAATTAAATATGAAAGAATGGATTGACTGGGCTTATAGTCACTGGAATTTAGAAGGATGTGAGTGGATCTTATAGAAACATAAAATTCATGGGATTGGATAGGCTAGATGCAGGAAAATGTTCCCGATGTTGGGGGAGTCCAGAACCAGGGTCACAGTTTAAGAGTAAGGGTGAATCTGTGGAATTCTCTGCCACAGAAGGCAATGGAGGCCAATTCACTGGATGTTTTCAAGAGGGAGTTAGATTTAGCTCTTAGGGTTAATGGAATCAAGGGATATGGGGAGAACGCAGGAATGGGGTACTGATTTTGGATGATCAGCCATGATCATTTTGGATAACCAGCCATGATCATATTAAATGGCGGTGCTGGCTTGAAGGGCCGAATGGCCTACTCCTGCACCTATTTTCAATGTTTCTAAAATGGTTAGCAACCATAATGGAAGGGGAAGGGTGAATGGAAAGGGTGCATTCATTATTCTAACACCGAGCATGGACAATGCTCAGAGTGAACGCACTATGAACGTCTTTAACCAGGGTTGGAGAATCAATGAAAGAAAGAAGATTTAATAGGAACCTGATCGGAAACATTTTCACGGTGGGTGACGGGGACATGGAATGAGCTGCGAGAGGAAGTAGTTAGAGTAGTTCCATGCTGTTATCAGGCAACTGAACCATCCCACCAACAACTAGAGAGCAGTCCTGAACTACTATCTAACTCATGGGAGACCCTCGGACTATCTTTGATCCGACTTTACTGGCTTTATCTTGCACTGAATGCTATTCACGATATTCCCTTTATCCGTACACTGTAAATAGACAATAGACAATAGGTGCAGTAGGCCATTCGGCCCTTCGAGCCAGCACCGCCATTCAATGTGATCATGGCTGATCAACTCCAATCAGTACCCTGTTCCTGCCTTCTCCCCATATCCCCTGACTCCGCCCTCTTTAAGAGCCCTATCTAACTCTCTCTTGAAAGTATCCAGAGAACCGGCCTCCACTGCCCTCTGAGGCAGAGAATTCCAGACAATGGCTCGATTGTAATCATGTACAGTCTTTCGAAGATAGACACAGAAAGCTGGAGTAACTCAGCGGGACAGGCAGCATCTTTGGAGAGAAGGAATGGGTGACGTTTTGGGTAGAGACCCTTCTTCTTCAGCCTAGTCTTTCCACTGACTGGTTAGCACGCGACAAAAGCTTTTCACTGTACCTCGGTACAGGTGACAATAAACTAATCACTAAGGTAGTATGTGTAGGAAGAACGCAGATGCTGATTCACGTCGAAGATAACACACACAAAATGCTGGAGTAACTTCAGCAGGACAGGTAGTGTGACAGCATTTAAAAGACAATCGGACAGGTACGACCTTGGATGGGCTATCTTGGTCTGCATGGTCAAATCGGGCCAAAGGATCCTCTTCCATGCAGTGTGACTCCAAAGCTCACCGCTAAAAGCAGGTTCTAATCTGGTAACTGGACTTCAAATTCCCAAATTAATAATAATCTAGTAATTAAACATATTTTTATTTTGTGGTATCAAGATTAACTGTAAGAAAGCAGTCTGTCTGGAGAATGCCAATATCTTCTACACATTTTTTTTTACAAATACATAAACCGTAAAAAATGCCATGGCTGCATATTTTCTTCACCCTAAAGGAAAGAGTTCATTTCAAGTTCATTTATTGCTTAATTTTCTTTGTTTTCGCCTTTGTCTTAACAATTGTTTTTCTCTTGTGTAAAATTTGCCGCTTTGTCTCTGGAGGTGTGGCTCCGACCGAGAGAGTTGCCTCCATTTTATTTTTATTTTCTTTAAAACATTTATTCGTAGCTGCATCTTCTGCAAAAGAACAAACGCGGGAAAATAGTTTAAAAACTCAAGAGAACAATTAGTCGTACGGCACGGATACAGGCCCTTCGGCCCAACATGCCCATGCCGATTAAGATGCCCCATCTATACTAGTCCCACCTGCCTGCGTTTGGCCCATATCCCTCCAACCCTATCCTATCCAAGTACCTGCCTAACTGTATTTCAAATGTTGTGATAGTCCCTGCAGCTTGTTCTATACACCCACCACCTTGTGTGAAACAGTTGCCCCTCAGATATCTTCCATAGTGTGTTTTTGATTTTTGTTTTTGGATTAAATACTGGCTTTAATTTGTGTACTCGTGATGTCTTTAATATTTATTTATTTCCGCTTACATGTTAAACTTTGTAAGGTGTCCTTGAGACTTTTGAAAGGCGCCCATAAATAAAATTTATTATTATTATTATTATTAGATTCCTATCAAATCTTTCCCCCTTCACCTTAAACCTATGTCCTCTGGTTCTTGATCCACTTACTCTGGGTAAAGGATTCTGTGCATTCAACCTATCCCCCGCATGATCTTATACACCTCTATAAGATCACCCCCTCATCCTCCTGCATTCCAAGGAATAAGGACCTAGCATGCCCAACCTCTCCTTATAGCTCAGGCCCTCGGGTTCCGGCAATATCCTTGTAAATCTCTGCACCCTTTCCAACTTGACAACATCATTCTTGTAGCAATATCTCTGCATAATTATAACTGTACCTCTAAACTAAATGACATTTAAATACTACATTCACATTTAAAGCAGTTCACCAACTTCTAAAATCATTTGAATATCCAATCTTCATTTATTTTATTGTGGTATGTCGCAATAAACTTGGGAAAAGTGGACTTCAACATTCTGTTCCAAATATTTAATATGTTTTTTGTAACTACAAATGTGCCAGTATTGATGATTAATAAACATGTCTGGAAAATAATGAAGTGACATAGCATTCCAACTTCTGTACAATAGACAATAGGTGCAGGAGTCGGCCTTTCGGACCTTCGAGCCAGCACCGCTGTGACTGGTGAAGGTCAACATGCCAAAAGCCTTCTTCACCACCATATCTACCTGTGATTGTTAAGGGCTTGGACACACTAGAGGCAGGACACATGTTCCCGATGTTGGGGGAGTCCAGAACCAGGGGCCACAGTTTAAGAATAAGGAGTAAGCCATTTAGAACGGAGACGAGGAAACACTTTTTCTCACAGATAGTGGTGAGTGTGGAATTCTCTACCTCAGAGGGCGGTGGAGGCCGGTTCTCTGGATACTTTCAAGAGAGAGCTAGATAGGGCTCTTAAAAATAGCAGAGTCAGGGGATATGGGGAGAAAGCAGGAACGGGGTACTGATTGAGGATGATCAGCCATGATCACATTGAATGGCGGTGCTGGCTCGAAGGGCCAAATGGCCTTCTCCTGCACCTATTGTCTATTGTCTATTGATGTCTCTTGCTGGCAATTATATACCTAGATCCCTTGGATCTACAACACTCCCCAGAGCTGATGTATAATACAACTTTAACATAACGTACCAACTTCTCTTCTCAATATACTGACTGATGAAGGTCAATGTATCAAAGACTTCTTGACCACACCTATCTACCTGTGACGCCACTTTCAAGAGTCAAGAGTGTTTTATTGTCATGTGTCCCAGATAGGACAATGAAATTCTTACTTGCTGCAGCACAACAGAATATTGTAAATATAGTACAAAACGGAAGATAAAAGTTTGGTGTGTCCATAGACCATATATACACAATAAATAAACAGATATAGTGCAAAAATAATAATAGACTGTTATTGTTCAGAGCTTATTTGATGTTGTGTTTAATAGCCTGATGGCTGTGCACCATAGTTCAAGGAACCATGTACCTGCACTCCTAGATCCCTCTGCTCTACAACACTCCCCAGAGCCCTGCCAATGTGCCCTTGCCTCAGTGAAAATCCTGCCCTGGTTTGACTTCACCTCAACGCCTCATACCTATCGACATTAAACTCCATTAGCCATTCCTCAGCCCGCTTAGAGTCATAGAGTAAGAGTGATACAGTGTGGAAACAGGCCCTTTGGCCCCACTTGCCCACACCGGCCAACATGCCCCAGCTGCACTAGTCCCACCTGCCTGCGTTTGGTCCATAACCCTCAAACCTGTCCTATCCATGTACTTGTGTAGCTGTTTATTAAATATTGAGATAGTCCCAGCCTCAACTACCTCTTCTGGCAGCTTGTTCCATACACCCTCCGCCCTTTGTGTGAAAAAGTTTCCCCTCAGACTCCTATTAAATCTTTTCCCCTTCACCTTCAACCTATGTCCTCTGGTCCTCGATTCACCTACTCTGGGCAAGAGGGACTGTGTGTCGACCCGAACTATTCCCCTTCATGATTTTGTACACCTCAATAAGATCAATAGAGTCCCAGCCTGCTCAACCTCTCCCTACAGCTCAGATCCCTCTTGCCCTGGCAACATTCTTGTAAATCCTCTCTGTACCCTTTCCAGCTTGATCAAGATCTTGTTGAACTATCTTCGCAGTTTACAACACCGCCCACTCTCGGACGAGCAGCCGGCCGAACGTTTTGGTCAAAAGTGTAGCTTGCAAGGACCAAGTTAACGGGAGGAACCGAGATAACTCGATGGTTCAGGGCGAGAACACTGCCCAACATACGAGCAATTAAAACAGTGAATGCTGGATAGGGAGAATTGCAGGAGCAGGGATAGACAATAGACAATAGGTGCAGGAGTAGGCCATTCCGCCCTTCGAGCCAGCACCGCCACTCAATGTGATCATGGCTGATCATCCCCAATCAGTACCCCGTTCCTGCCTTCTCCCCATATCCCCATACTGCTATTTTTAAGAGCCCTATCTAGCTCTCTCTTGAAAGCATCCAGAGAACCTGCCTCCACCGCCCTCTGAGGCAGGGAATTCCACAGACTCACCACTCTCTGTGTGAAAAAGTGTTTCCTCGTCTCCGTTCTAAATGGCTTACTCCTTATTCTTAAACTGGGCCCCTGGTTCTGGACTCCCCCAACATCGGGAACATGTTTCCTGCCTCTAGCGTGTCCAAGCCCTTAACAATCTTATATGTTTCAATGAGATATCCTCTCATCCTTCTAAACTCCAGAGTGTACAAGCCCAGCTGCTCCATTCTCTCAGCATATGACAGTCCCGCCATCCCAGGAATCAACCTTGTAAACCTACGCTGCACTCCCTCAATAGCAAGAATGTCCTTCCTCAAATTAGGAAGATACTTGGAGAGTGGAAATGTGTCTCTATACCTTGTCCGTGTGCGCCTTTATCTGCCACTCCTTGTGTGACATTTGACAGCCACACGGCTAGACAGGTGAGCCGAGCTTTGGTGTTGACTTCACTGAGCAGTTCTGGACATTTCTGAATCTAAAACAAAAATAGATATAAATCGTAGACATCATCCACAGACGTGCACCAGAGACCTTTAAGCCAATAATTACGTTAATGTTTAAACAAACAAAACAAAGAGTGCTGTAGTAACTCAGCGGGTCAGGCAGCATCTGTGGAGAACATGGATAGGTGACGTTTCACAGAGTGCTGGAGTAACTCAGCGGGTCAGGCAGCATCTGTGGAGAACATGGATAGGTGACGTTTCACAGAGTGCTGGAGTAACTCAGTGGGTCAGGCAGCATCTCTGGAGAACATGGATAGGTGATTATTCTGGTCGAGACCCTTCTTTGGTCTGCAGTAGGGTCCCAACCAGAAACGTCACCTATCCATGTTCTCCACAGATGCTGCCTGACCCGCTGAGTTACTCCAGCACTCTGTGAAACGTCACCTATCCATGTTCTCCACAGATGCTGCCTGACCCGCTGGGTTACTCCAGCACTCTGTGAAACGTCACCTATCCATGTTCTCCACAGATGCTGCCTGACCCGCTGAGTTACTCCAGCACTCTGTGAAACGTCACCTATCCATGTTCTCCACAGATGCTGCCTGACCCGCTGAGTTACTCCAGCACTCTGTGAAACGTCACCTATCCATGTTCTCCACAGATGCTGCCTGACCCGCTGAGTTACTCCAGCACTCTGTGAAACGTCACCTATCCATGTTCTCCACAGATGCTGCCTGACCCGCTGAGTTACTCCAGCACTCTGTGCCCTTCCGTTTATGTCTTCTGTCCTCTAATTAAAAATAACTCCCCTGATGCCATTTTATTTCCTCAGACATAGAAACATAGACAATAGGTGCAGGAGGAGGCCATTCGGCCCGCCGAGCCAGCACCGCCATTCAATGCGATCATGGCTGATCATCCCCAATCAATAACCCGTGCATGCCTTCACCCCATTATCCCTTGATTCCATTAGCCCCTAGACTTGAGAGAAAAAAGATTAACTTTACACCCAAAACACTAACTGCTCAACTGATGAATTTTCTGAGCTTTTTCTTTCCAAATATCATTTATTTGCAAGAGTTCACTTTTGGGCTTAAACACGTTTCACAATTTTGTTTCCATTCACAAGTCTCTTTGGAACAACATACTAAAATACTGGAGGTGAACAGAGGGTCGGGCAGTATCTGAGGAGGGAACGGACAGATGATGTTTCAGATCAGAACATAATTCCAATCATTTAGTTTCAGAATAAAGGGCCGTACCTTTAGAATGAAGACGAGGAGGAATCTATTTACCCAGAGAGTGGTGAATTCATTGCCACAGACAGCTGTGGAGGCCATCATTGGGTATTTTTAAAGTGGAGATTGACAAGTTCTTGATTGGTAAATGTGTCAGGGGTGTGGGGAGAAGGCAGGAGAATGGGGTTGAGAGGGAGAGATACATCAGCCACGATTGAATGACGGACAAGACTCGATGGACCAAATGGCCTGATTCTACTCCTATGGTCTTATCCATTTCCATTTCAGATACAAGGAGCTGCAGATTCCGGTTTATAATCTGGTTTTTGGTCTTGACTGTAGAGTTTAGAGATACAGCATGGAAAAAGGCCCTTCTGCCCACCGCATCTGCACCGACTAGCCATCTCCCCGTATACTAGCACTATCCTGCACACCAGGGAATATTTAAAATTTACAGAGGCTAATTAAACTCCAAACCTGGACTACTAGTTTGGAGTGTGGGAGGAAACTGGAGAAAACCCACGCGGTCACAGGGAGAATGTACAAATTCCATACAGCCAACGCCCGTAGCTAGGAGCGAACATGGCTTTCTAGCGCTGCAAGGCAGCAACTCTACCACTGCGCCACTGTACCGCTTGTAGAGATGTTTCCATTGTGCTCCAGCTGTGTGCATTAGTGATCTTTACAATAGACAATAGGTGCAGGAGTAGGCCATTCGGCCCTTCGAGCCAGCACCCTTTCAATGTGATCATGGCTGATCATCCCCAATCAGTACCCCGTTCCTGCCTTCTCCCCCATATCCCCTGACTCCACTATTTTTAAGAGCCCTATCTAGCTCTCTCTTGAAAGCATCCAGAGAACCGGCCTCCACCGCCCTCTGAGGCAGAGAATTCCACAGACTCACCACTCTCTGTGAGAAAAAGTGTTTCCTCATCTCCGTTCTAAATGGCTTACCCCTTATTCTTAAACTGTGGCCCCTGGTTCTGGACTCCCCCAACATCGGGAACATGTTTCCTGCCTCTAGCGTGTCCAAGCCCTTAACAATCTTATATGTTTCAATAAGAGAATCCCTCTCATCCTTCTAAACTCCAGAGTGTACAATCCCAGCCGCTCCATTCTCTCAGCATATGACAGTCCCGCCATCCCGGGAATTAACCTTGTAAACCTACGCTGCACTCCCTCAATAGCAATAGTGTTAGTGATCTTTATGTTCCGATCCAGCCGGACAGACACAAAAAATAACCATGTGCTTCGTCATTACTCTGCCTTGAAGCGAGACACCGATACAGAAAACTCTGACGGGGCAGCATTACATCATTCATGAAAAGAAATGCATGCCTACCTCCTCGACGTTCAGCTTCCACAGTTTAATGTAGCCATCGCTGGAAGCCGTGGCCAGAACATTATTCTCTCCCACTCGGAAGAAGTGCAAGGCTTTCACTCTGAAGAAAATGTAAAAGTTGAAGTTAGATGATTATAAAGTCATAGCGACATACAGCGCGGAAACAGGCCCTTCGGCCCATCTCGCCACGCCAACCAACATGCCCCATCGACATTAGTCCCACCTGCCTGCGTTTGGCCCATATCCCTCTAAACCTGTCCTATCCATGCACCTGTCTAAATGTTTCTTCAACGTTGCCATAGTCCCCTGCCCCAACTACCTCCTCCGGCTGCTCGTTCCATTCACCCCCCACCCTTTGTATGAAAAAGTTGCCCCTCAGGTTTATATTAAATCTTTCCCACCCACCATAAACATATGTCCTCTGGCTCTTGATTCCCCTGTTCTGGGTAAAAGAGTCTGTCTATTTCCCGATCTATTTATCCCATGATCTTATACACTTTTATAGACAATAGACAATAGGTGCAGGAGTAGGCCATTCCATTTGACCCTTCGGCCCTTCGAGCCATTCAATGTGATCATGGCTGATCATCCCCAATCAGTACCCCGTTCCTGCCTTCTCCCCATATCCCCCGACTCCGCTATTTTTAAGAGCCCTATCTAGCTCTCTCTTGAAAGCATCCAGAGAACTTGCCTCCACCGCCCTCTGAGGCAGAGAATTCCACAGACTCACCACTCACTGTGAGAAAAAGTGTTTCCCCGTCTCCTTTCTAAATGGCTTACTCATTATTCTTAAACTGTGGCCCCTGGTTCTGGACTCCTCCAACATCGGGAACATGTTTCCTGCCTCTAGCGTGTCCAAACCCTTAGCAATCTTATATGTTTCAATGAGATTCCCTCTCATCCTTCTAAACCTCAGAGTGTACAAGCCCAGCTGCTCCATTCTCTCAGCATATGACAGTCCCGCCATCCCGGGAATTAGCCTGTAAACCTACGCTGCACTCCCTCAATAGCAAGAATCAGGTTGAGAGGTATATGGTCCAAATGCGGGCAGGTGGGGCTGGTGTCCATGGCACATGTTGGTCGGTATGGGCCAGTTGGGCCAAAGGGCTTGTTGCCACGCTCTATGAAAGTAACAAAGTGGAAAATGCATTGGATTGAAGAGATGCACATTCCACTGCGCAGATGTGATAAGACGTCCTTTGCAATGTTCTTTGGCGCAAAGGTTATACCTCCCCCATCCACCAATGTTATCAAACTCATCACACACCCAAAGGGCAGCACCTTCCCTCAACACAGACTGATCACGCTCCAGAACTGACTGCATATCTTCGGTAGCAAGAGTCAAGAGTGTTTTATTGTCATGTCCCGAAACAAAACGATTGAATTCTGACTTGCAAGCAATAGTCAATAGACAATAGGTGCAGGAGTAGGCCATTCGGTCCTTCGAGCCAGCACCGCCATTCAATGTGATCATGGCTGAACATGCACAATCAGTACCCCGTTCCTGCCTTCTCCCCATATCCCCTGACTCTGCTATTTTTAAGAGCCCTATCTAGCTCTCTCTTGAAAGCATCCAGAGAACCTGCCTCCACCGCCCACTGAGGCAATTCCAGACAGCAGCACAATTTATAAAAAAAGAACAAATAATAATAGAGAATAGACAAAAATAATACCCCCTCTAGTCTGAAGAAGGATCTGCACCTGAAACGTCACCCATTCCTTCTCTCCAGAGATGCTGCCTGTCCCGCTGAGTTATTCCAGATTTTTGTGTCTATCTGCGGTTTAAACCAGCATCTGCAGTTCCTTCCTACATTCCCAAGTCTATGTAGTTCAGAACTTATTTGGAGGTTGTAGTGTTTAATAGCCTGATGGCTGTAGGGAAGGAGCTGTTCCTGAACCTGGACGTTACAGTTTTCAGGCTCCTGTACATTCTTCCCGATGGCGGGGGTGAAATGAGAGCGTGGCCAGGGTGGCGTGGGTTACTCTGATGATGCTGCCTGCCTTTTTGAGGCAGTGGCAGAGTTGCTGCCTCACAGCGCCAGAGACACGGGTTCGATCCTGACCAAGGGTGCTGTCTCTGTGGAGTTTGTACGTTCTCCCTGAGACAACGTGGGGGGTTTTCTCCGGGTGCTCCGGTTTCTTCGCACATCCCAAAGACGTGCAGGTTTGTAGGTTAATTGGCTTTGGTACAAATTGTAAATTGTCCCCAGTGTGTAAGATAGTGCGAGTGTAAGGTGTGATCTTTGGTCGGCGTGGACTCGCTGGGCCGGAGAACCTGTTTCCATGCTGTATCTCTAACTCTCTGTGAGAAAAAGTGTTTCCTCGTCTCCGTTCTAAATGGCTTACTCCTTATTCTTACTCTTTGATGTCCCTCGGACTATCCTTGACCGGACTTTACCTTGCACTAAACGTTATTCCCTTATCCTGTACCTGTACACTGTAAATAGATCGATTGTAATCGTGTATTATCTTTCCGCTGACTGGTTAGCACGCGACAAGTGTTTCACTGTACCTCGATAACACGTGACAATAAACTAAACTGAACTGAATGTTTCGTTGCACAAAGGAGTGGTCAAATTCCCATTGATTAACTGGAGGGCCTGTCTGTTTACAGAAAGATAAAAGTTCCTCAGTATTATTCCAGGAGTGAGGAGTTGTCTCGATTCAAAGTAATGCAGGGAGTTGCCCTGGTGTTCTGGATAACGTTTAACCCTCAACAAACACAACTAAAGTTGAAGAATTAACTTGAACTATTATCTCTTTTCTTTTGTGTAAGAAGGAACTCCAGATGCTGGTTTAAACCGAAGATAGACACAAAAAGCTGGAGTAACTCAGTGAGACAGGCAGCATCTCTGGAGAGAAGGAATGGGTGATGTTTCGGGGTCAGTCTGAAGAAGGGTCTCCCCCCGAAACGTCACCCTTTCCTTCTCTCCAGTGATGCTGCCTGTCCCACTGAGTACTCCAGCTTTTTGTGTCTGTCTATCTCACTTTTTTTCTTTGATCGTGGATAAAATTTGGAGTATTGTTTCCCCTCATCCATCTAAACTCCAGCGAGTACAGGCCCAGTGCCGTCAAATGCTCATCATATGTTAACCCACTTATTCCTGGGATCATTCTCGTAAATCTCCTCTGGACCCTCTCCAGAGCCAGCACATCCTTCCTCAGATATGGGGCCCAAAACTGCTCACAATATTCCAAAAGCGGCCTGACCAGCGCCTATTGGAACATTACATCCCAGTTTTTATACTTTAGTCCTCTCTAAATAAATAAATAATGCCAGCATTGCGTTTGCCTTCCTTACTACCGATTCGACTTGTGAATGAGCTATTTTGGGAATCCTGCACTAGCACTCCCAAGTCCCTTTGCACCTCCGATTTCTGGATATATCCCCATTTAGAAAATAGTCTACGCCTTTATTCCTACTACCACAATGCATGACTCCACACTTTGCTACACTACATTCCATCTTCCACCTCTCTGCCCACTCTCCCAACCTGTCCAAGTCCTTCTGCAGAGTCCCTGCTTTCTCTACACTACCTGCCCCTCGACCTATCTTGGTATCATCCGCAAACTTGGCCACAAAGCCTTCAATCCCCTCGTCCAAATCATTGACATACAACGTGAAGAGTAGCGGCCCCAGCACTGAGCCCTGTGGAACTCCGCTAGTCACTGGCAGCCAACCAGAAAATGCCCCCTTTATTGCCACTTTGCCTTCTGCCACCCAGCTTTCTATCCACACTTCTATCCATAAATACAAATGAACCTGCAGCCCAACAAAAACGTGTAGGAAGGAACTGCAGATGCTGGTTTAAACCGATGATAGACACAAAAAGCTGGAGTAACTCAGTGGGCCAGGCAGCATCTCTGGAGAAAAGGTGACGTTTCGGGTCTAGATTGGTACGGGTTTCAGGGGTTATGAGGAGAAGGCAGGAGAATGGGGTTGAGAGTGAAATATAGATCAGCCACGATTGAATGGCGTAGACTTGATGGGGCCGAATATCCTAAATCTGCTCCTATCACTTATGAACTTATGAGGGACCCTTTATTGGACGACAAAGACTTTCACTGTACCTGGTCTCGTGAGCCTTAAATTCACAGAGACATTTCTGTGAGTCAGCGTCATAGAGACTGACGTTCTCTTCATCTCCAGCAATGGCAATGATGGTCTCCTGTGCACCAAATAAACAGACTTGATTTTAATTACAAAGTCAATACAATTGTACGCATGGTTCGTTCGCTCGTGTGTCAGACAATAGACAATAGGTGCAGGAGTAGGCCATTGGGCCCTTCGAGCCAGCACCGCCATTCAATGTGATCATGGCTGATCATCCCCAATCAGTACCCCGTTCCTGCCTTCTCCCCATATCCCCTGACTCCGCTATCTTTAAGAGCCCTATCTAGCTCTCTCTTGAAAGCATCCAGAGAACCTGCCCTCTGAGGTAGGGAATTCCACAGACTCACCACTCTCTGTGAGAACAAGTGTTTCCTCGTCTCCGTTCTAAATGGCTTACTTCTTATTCTTAAACTGTGGCCCCTGGTTCTGGACTCCCCCAACATCGGGAACATGTTTCCTGCCTCTAGCGTGTCCAAGCCCTTAACAATCTTATATGTTTCAATGAGATCTCCTCTCATCCTTCTAAACTCCAGAGTGTACAAGCCAAGCTGCTCCATTCTCTCAGCATATGACAGTCCCGCCATCCCGGGAATTAACCTACGCTGCACTCCCTCAATAGCAAGAATGTCCTTCCTCAAATTAGGGGACCAAAACTGCACACAATACTCCAGGTGTGGTCTCACTAGGGCTCTGTACAACTGCAGAAGGACCTCTTTGCTCGTATATTCGATTTCTCTTGTTATAAAGGCCAACATGCCATTCGCTTTCTTCACTGCCTGCTGTACCTGCATGCTTACTTTCATAGACTGATGAACAAGGATCCCCAGATACCGTTGTACTTCCCCTTTTCCCAACTTGACGCCATCTAGGTAGTAATCTGCCTTCCTGTTTTTGCTACCAAAGTGGATAACCTCACATTTATCCACATTAAACTGCATCTGCCATGCATCTGCCCACTCACCCAACCTGTCCAAGTCACCCTGCATCTCATAGCGTCCTCCTCACAGTTCACACTGCCACGCAGCTTTGTGTCATCTGCAAATTTGCTAATGTTACTTTGAATCCCTTCATCTAAATCATTCATATATATTGTAAATAGCTGCGGTCCCACCACTGAGCCTTGTGGTACCCCACTAGTCACTGCCTGCCTTTCTGAAAGGGACCCGTTAATCCCCACTCTTTGTTCCCTGTCTGCCAACCAATTTTCTATCCATGTCAGCACTCTACCCCCAATACCATGTGCCCTAATTTGGCCCACTAATCTCTTGTGTAGTACAACGGGATCTGGGGGGGTCCTTGTTCATCAGTCAATGAAAGTAAGAATGCAGGTACAGCAGGCAGTGAATAAAGTGAATGGCATGTTGGCCTTTATAACAAGAGCAGTTGAGTATAGGAGCAAAGAGGTCCTTCTGCAGTTGTACAGAGCCCTAGTGAGACCACACCTGGAGTATTGTGTGCATTTTGGTCTCCTAATTTGAGGAAGGACATTCTTACTATTGAGGGAGTGCAATGTAGGTTTACAAAGTTAATTCCCGGGATGGCGAGACTGTCATAGCCAGAGTATACTCGAGTCATGGCCAATAGTGGGGAAAAAAAATTTGACAGAACAGGTTAATCTGCCTTTATCTTGCACTAAATATTATTCCGTTTACCCTGTATCTGTACACTGTGGACGGCTGGACTGTAATCATGTAGTCTTTCCGCTGACTGGGTGATAGCGCTCCAGCCGGTAGCACTATATTTAGAACCCATAGAGCTGTAGCCGACCGCTCTTAGTTTAAATCCCCACGCGCTAAACCGACAGCTCTGTTTAAACCTGGAGCGGGACAGGCAGATCAAAGCTTACAAAATTAATCATCCAGATCTTGAAATTTAAAATACTAATAGATTTAATCTGCTATAATTTTTAGAGGTACAGTATGACTTTTTATGTCCTTGCATTTTTCAAGCAGCAAGATGAAACAGGAAGTCGGGCCGATTTTAAAAAAAAATCGGTATTTAAGTAAGTTAGTTTATTGGCCAAGTATTCACATACAAGGAATTTGCCTTGGTGCTCCGCCCACAAGTAACAACATGACACACAGTGACAGTTACAAATGACTCAGAAAACACTAAACATTAATAATAATAAAACATTAATGATAAAACACCATTGATCAAGCATGTGAACCAACAAAATACCAGATCAAAGGGAGGCTACAGATTTTTGGCTGTTGAGTAGAGCAACTGCTCGTGGATAAAAACTGTTTTTATGTCTGGCTGTGGCAGCTTTGACAGTCCGGAGTCGCCTTCCAGAGGGAAGTGATTCAAAGAGTTTGTGGCCAGGGTGAGAGGGGTCAGAGATGATCTTGCCCGCTCGCTTCCTGGCCCTTGCAGTGTACAGTTCATCAATGGAGGGAAGGTTGCAGCCAATAACATTCTCTACTGATCGGACGATTCGTTGCAGCCTCCGGGTGTCGTGCTTGGTGGCTGAGCCAAACCAGACCATGATGGAGAAGGTGAGAACAGACTCTACGATGGCCGTGTAGAATTGGACCATCATTGCCTGTGGTAGATTGTGCTTCCTCAGCTGCCGCAGGAAGTACATCCTCTGTTGTGCCTTTTGTCTGTGGAGTCGATGGTAGCCCCCCACTTAAGGTCCTTGGAGATGATGGTTCCCAGGAACTTAAAAGACTCCACAGATGTGACTGTGGTGTTGTTGATGGTGAGTGGGGTGAGGGGAGGGGGAGCTCCCTAACTAAGCAAACTAAGCAAAATCGTACATCCGTATTCTTATCGCATTTCCGTACAAAATACGGAAAATCCGTACTATTTGGCAGCTCTGTAGCACGCAGCAAA
>CM075995.1:8908175-8964399 GCA_038087875.1 Malacoraja senta | reverse complement strand
GGTGCAGCAGTAGGCCATTCGGCCCTTTGAGCCTGCACCGCCATTCAATATGATCATGGCTGATCATCCAACTCAGTATCCCGTACCTGCCTTCTCTCCATACCCTCTGACCCCTTTAGCCACAAGGGCCACATCTAACTCCCTCTTAAATATAGCCAATGAACTGGCCTCGACTACCCTCTTTGGCAGAGAGTTCCAGAGATTCACTACTCTCTGTGTGAAAAAAGTTCTTCTCATCTCGGTTTTAAAGGATTTCCCCCTTATCCTTAAGCTGTGACCCCTTGTCCTGGACTTCCCCAACATCGGGAGCAATCTTCCTGCATCTAGCCTGTCCAACCCCTTAAGAATTTTGTAAGTTTCTATAAGATCCCCTCTCAATCTCCTAAATTCTAGAGAGTATAAACCAAGTCTATCCAGTCTTTCTTCATAAGACAGTCCTGACATCCCAGGAATCAGTCTGGTGAACCTTCTCTGCACTCCCTCTATGGCAATAATGTCCTTCCTCAGATTTGGAGACCAAAACTGTACGCAATACTCCAGGTGTGGTCTCACCAAGACCCTGTACAACTGCAGTAGAACCTCCCTGCTCCTATACTCAAATCCTTTTGCTATGAAAGCTAACATACCATTCGCTTTCTTCACTGCCTGCTGCACCTGCATGCCTACTTTCAATGACTGGTGTACCATGACACCCAGGTCTCGCTGCATCTCCCCTTTTCCTAGTCGGCCACCATTTAGATAATAGTCTGCTTTCCTGTTTTTGCCACCAAAATGGATAACCTCACATTTATCCACATTATACTGCATCTGCCAAACATTTGCCCACTCACCCAGCCTATCCAAGTCACCTTGCAGTCTCCCTAGCATCCTCCTCACAGCTAACACTGCCACCTAGCTTAGTGTCATCCGCAAACTTGGAGATATTGCCTTCAATTCCCTCATCCAGATCATTAATATATATTGTAAATAGCTGGGTTCCCAGCACTAAGCCGTGCGGTACCCCACTAGTCACTGCCTGCCATTGCGAAAAGGACCCGTTTACTCCTACTCTTTGCTTCCTGTTTGCCAGCCAGTTCTCTATCCACATCAATACTGAACCCCCAATGCCATGTGCTTTAAGTTTGTATACTAATCTCTTATGTGGGACCTTGTCGAAAGCCTTCTGGAAGTCCAGATACACCACATCCACTGGTTCTCCCCTATCCACGCTACTAGTTACATCCTCGAAAAATTCTATTACAGACACTAAGATTATTATCAGACAATTTAAAATCAGGAAATTTAAGACATTTATCCTCTTTGGTTCTACAGATCATAACAGCACACTTACCAGCATTATATTTAATATCGTGTTCCACACCATACTGTCAAAGATGCCACAGCCAGAAATAAAAACAGCTTTTTTCCCCACGAGTAGTAGCTCTACTCAATAACCAAAAATCTGTACCATCCTTTTGCACTGGTATTTTATTTAATTCACTTGTTGGGAATGGCGGGACTGTCATATGCTGAGAGAATGGAGCGGCTGGGCTTGTACACTCTGGAGTTTAGAAGGATGAGAAGGGATCTCATTGAAACATATAAGATTGTTAAGGGCTTGGACACGCTAGAGGCAGGAAACATGTTACTGATGTTGGGGGAGTCCAGAATCAGGGGCCACAGTTTAAGAATAAGGAGTAAGCCATTTAGAACGGAGACGAGGAAACACTTTTTCTCACAGAGAGTTGTGAGTCTGTGGAATTCCATGCCTCAGAGTGCGGTGGAGGCAGGATCTCTGGATGCTTTCAAGAGAGAGCTAGATTGGGCTCTTAAAAATAGCGGAGTCAGGGGATATGGGGAGAAGGCAGGAACGGGGTACTGATTGGGGATGATCAGCCATGATCACATTGAATGGCGGTGCTGGCTCGAAAGGCCTACTCCTGCACCTATTGTCTGTTGCCTATTCTCTATTGTTTAATCAATAATGTTTTTTTAAATTAATGTGACAATAATGTGCACATTTTTATTAATGTGTCATTCCTAACTGTCACTGTATGTCATGTTGTCACTTGCGGGCGGAGCACCAAGGCAAATTCCTTGTATGTGAATATTTGGCCAATAAACTGGGTTCTATAATGACCAACCCCCACTCACCCACTCCATGCCCTGAAGGTGATCAAGAGCAGCAGCTTCAGTCAGAGACTGATTGCACCAATGTGCAAAACGGAGAGACATAGGAAGTCCTGTTTACCAGCTGCGATAAGGTTATATAATGCGCATAAATAACTGCACTTTTTTTTAAATTAATTGTATTTGAACTTGTATTTTAACTTGTATTTTAACTTGTTAAGTATGGAAGCTATTTGTGGTGTTATGTCTGTCTTGAAGCTGTCGTGGCATTATAATTTCCTGCAAAGGATTATTAAAGGTATAATAATAAATAAATGTATTCATTCATTTATACACAGAATATATATTAAGGGGCTGCTGGAGACCAGCGCTAATGGACTAAAGATCACAAGATCATATGCACACTGATTATTTTTCTCCCGTTTATTATATTGTTTATATATTGTGTTGCGCTGCTGCAAGTAAGAATGTCATTGTTGAGGTAAAGGGGGATGAAAGCTGGAGAGTTGGTATATCCCATTTGCGTGATGCTTATAATAAAGTATTTGTTTTTCTCTTTTTTCCTCTTTCTCTTTTTTTTCTTCTTTAGGATCTATCTCTTAATCCTTTCTTTTTAATTTCTTTTCTACAGGGTCTCTGTTCTTTCCTGTTGTCACGTTTTTACACCTTCACTATTTTCCTTCACTCTCTCTTTTTTCTTAATCTCAACTTTTCCTTTTTATCAGTGTAAAAAACGACGGAGTACATTAATTGTAATAAGATATACGTGATGAGTACTAATGTAATCGGTTGTAATGTAACGTACTTCTAATAAATAAAATGTTTAAAAAAAAAAAAGAATGTCATTGTTGTATCTGGGACATTTGACAGAACTCTTGGCCTGCCTGGAACTACAACCACACCACGGCGCGTTAAAGTGACGTCGGCGACCACCGGCGGCGTCATCGCACGCGTCAGTGCACGGGAAGGACCCATCGGCCGAACTACAAATCCAGGCCGGCGCATCTCACGCACGTCAAGCGACCGCCTGGCCGGCTGCCTGCGGCGCCCGCTGCTTGATTTGGACCGCTCCTCGGGCAGTTGTGGCTGCTGGGAGAGTGTGTTGTGTGTTGTGTGTTGTGTGTTGAGGGGGGTGGTGGTTGCGCGGCGGTGCCCGGGGGCGGGGTGGTGAGGGAGGGAGGGAGGATGGGCTCAGGCGGGCTGCGGGCGTCTCTCCTCGGGGGGGCCTGCGAGGCTGCGGCGGCGCTGTCGACGGGAAATGGCCACCCTGTGGATGGGAGACGTGAGTGGGGGACAGAGGGGAGGGGTGGGGGTGGGGGTGGGGGTGGGGGGGAGAGAGAGACCCCCTCATGGGGTGATGGTGATGGTGACCCCCCCCCTCATGGGGTGATGGTGATGGTGACCCCCCCCCCTCATGGGGTGATGATGATGGTGATGGTGACCCCCTCATGGGGGGATAGTGATGGTGACCCCCCCCCCTCATGGGGTGATGGTGATGGTGACCCCCCCCCCCCTCATGGGAGGATGGTGATGGTGACCCCCCCCCTCATGGGGTGATGGTGATGGTGACCCCCCCCTCATGGGGTGATGATGATGGTGATGGTGACCCCCCCCCTCATGGGGTGATGATGATGGTGATGGTGACCCCCCCCCTCATGGGGTGATGATGATGGTGATGGTGACCCCCCCCTCATGGGGTGATGGTGATGGTGATGGTGACCCCCTCATGGGGGGATAGTGATGGTGACCCCCCCCCTCATGGGGGGATGGTGATGGTGACCCCCCCCCCCTCATGGGGGGATGATGATGGTGATGGTGACCCCCCCCCCTCATGGGGTGATGGTGACCCCCCCCTCATGGGGTGATGATGATGGTGACCCCCCCCCTCATGGGGTGATGATGATGGTGATGGTGACCCCCCCCCCTCATGGGGAGGAGGCAGTGGGGGTGGTGACTCCCCCCTGAGGGGAGGAGGGGAGATCCTGAGGTTAATGATCCCTGAGATGCTTTGGTGATGGGTGGGGGGGGGGGAGAGAGTGTGAGGGGGGGGGAGAGTGTGGGGGTGGTGACACCACTTATGTGGTGGGGGGGGTGGGGGGGGAGGGAGAGTGGGCTGAGGTGGAGGGGCAGAGTGTGGGAGAAGGGGTCACCCCTCAGGGGGACATAGAGGGGGAGGGAGGGAGAGAGGGATGGTGAACCCCCCCCCCCCATGAGGGAGGTGATGACCCCTCTCATGGGGGGGGGGGGGAGTGGGAGTGGGGGTGGTGACTCCCCCCTGAGAGGTGGAGGGAAGAGTTTGAGGTTAATGATCCCTGAGATGCTGCGGTGTGAGGGGGGGAGGGGAGAGAGTGTGGGAGAAGGGGTCACCCCTCAGGGGACATAGGGAGGGGGGAGGGAGGGAGAGAGGGATGGTGACCCCCCCCATGGGGGAGGTGATGACCCCCTCTCAAGGGGAGGGAGTGGGGGAGGGAGGGAGTGGGGGTGGTGACTCCCCCCTGAGGGGAGGAGGGGAGAGTTTGAGGTTAATGATCCCTGAGATGCTGCGGTGATATGGGGGGGAAATGTGAGGTGAGGGGAGGGGGGTGGTGGTGGTGACATCACTTATGTGGTGGTGGGGGGGGTGGGGGGGGAGGGAGAGTGGGCTGAAGTGGAGGGGTAGAGTGTGGGAGAAGGGGTAACCCCTCAAGGGGACAGAGGGGGGGAGGGAGGGAGAGAGGGGTGGTGACCCCCCCCTCTCATGGGGGGATGGTGATGGTGACCCCCCCTCTCATGGGGAGAAGGCAGTGGGGGTGGTGACACCCCTGGGGGGAGGAGGGGAGATCCTGAGGTTAATGATCCCTGAGATGCTGTGGTGATGAGGGGGGGGAGGGGTCAGGGGGAGAGTGTGAGGTGAGGGTGGGGGTTGGTGACACCACTTATGTGGTGGTGGGGGGGGGGAGGGACAGTGGGCTGGGGCTGAGGTGGAGGGGGGGTTATAAAGGGGTAGGGTGTGGGAAAATGGGTAACCCCTCAGATCCTGGGCTGGGAGGAGAGACGAGAAGGAGGGGAGGGTGAGAGAAGAGGGGGGAAGAGAGAGAAGGGAGTGGGAGAGAGGGGGGGGTGAGAGAGGGAGGGGAGTTAGATGGAGGGGGGGAGAGTGAAGGGGGTGACAAGGGAGTGTGGATGAGAGGGAGGGGAGGGAGAGAAGGGGGGGGGATTGCTGAGACAGGGACTCCAGACTTGGTTCCTTGGTCATCCAAAATATTCCAAGTGCAATTTAAACTGGAGGTGGTGGAGGTTGAGGGGAGAGAGAGGGTGGTGAGCCCCTCAGAGGAGAGGCGGGGGTGGGTGACTCCCAAAGATCCAGAGAAAGGGCGAGAGAAGAGATGAGAGGGGGTGACCCCCTTGCAGGTCCCATGGAGGGGACCCTTCGGATCACTAGGGTAGGGGATTTGGAGGGATGGGGACTTCCTCAGAAGTCAAGTCAACTTTATTTGTCACATACACATACAAGATGTGCAGTGAAATGAATGTGCCAATGCCTGCGGATTGTGCAAAAACTACAGAACAGAACAGAACCAGTATTAACATTTTAGAAAAATAAAAAGACACAACACAACAGTAAATGAGTCCCTGGTGTGATCAGAGTTTACAGTCCTGACGGCCTATGGGAAGAAACTCCGTCTCATCCTCTCAATAAACAATAGACAATAGGTGCAGGAGTAGGCCATTCGGCCCTTCGAGCCAGCACCGCCATCCAATGTGATCATGGCTGATCATCCCCAATCAGTACTCCGTTCCTGCCTTCTACCATATCCCATGACTCCGCTATTTTTAAGAGCCCTATCTAGCTCTCTCTTGAAAGCATCCAGAGAACCTGCCTCCACCGCCCTCTGAGGCAGAGAATTCCTCGTCTCCATTCCAAATGGCTTATTCCTTATTCTTAAACTGTGGTCCCTGGTTCTGGACTCCGCCAACATCGGGAACATGTTTCCTGCCTCTAGCGTGTCCAAACCCTTAATAATCCTATATGTTTCGATAAGATCCCCTCTCATCCTTCTAAACTCCAGAGTATATAAGCCCAGCCGCTCCCATTCTCTCAGCATATGACAGTCCCACCATCCCGGGAATTAACCTTGTAAACCTACGCTGAACTCCCTCAATAGCAAGAATGTCCTTCCTCAAATTAGGGGACCAAAACTGCACACAACACTCCAGGTGTGGTCTCACTAGGGGCCTGTACAACTGCAGAAGGACCTCTTTGCTCAACTCCTCTTGTTATGAAGGCCAACATGCCATTCGCTTTCTTCACTGCCTGCTGTACCTGCATGCTTACTTTCATTGACTGATGAACAAGGGCCCCCCAGATCCCACGGATGCGCTGTTTACTGTAGCAGGCACTTTAGCGCTTTTCCTTCTTCCAAATGGTCTTATAACAATTGTACATCATGTACGCCCGCCCCACTCCCCACCCCCTGAAAGACACAACGGAGTAAATTCCACCCCCACAACAGATAAGCAAATGTCCTGCTACCCTTTCGACCTTATTCTATTGTTTTACGATTGCCATTTGTCATTTGACAACAGAATCAGACGAAATTAGACTGCAGTCAGCTACACACGCTCAGTTTCAACCCTTCATTGAAGCACAGAATTATTATAACACATGAAGAGGACTTTCAACATTTTTAAATACAGGCAGCTGAGGAAATTCAGCGTCTCTCTGAGGATCCTTCAGTGCTTCTACTCTGGGGCTGTAGAAAGCATCTTGTCCGGCAACATCACAATCTGGTTTGGGAACAGCTCTGCCCAGGACAGGAAGGCTCTGCAGAGAGTAGTGCGTTCGGCCGAATGCACCACGGGAACTACACTCGCCCCCTTGCGGGGCCTATACACCAGGGGGTGCAGATCCAGAGCCCAGCAACATTATGGGGGACCCCTACCAGCCTAGCAACGGACTGTTCCAGCTGCCACGGTCAGTCAAACGCCTCCACTGTCACGCTGTGAAAACAGAGAGGATGAGACGGAGTTTCTTCCCACAGGCCATCAGGGCTGTAAACTCTTATCTCACCAAGGGACTCATTTACTGTTGTGTTGTGTCTTTTTATTTTTCTAAAATGTAAATACTGGTTCTGTTCTGTAGTTTTTGCACAATCCGCAGTCAGTGCCACTTTCATTTCACTGCACATCTTGCATGTGTGTGTGACAAATAAACTTGACTTGAGTTGACTATTCTTGAAGCTTAGCAATTTATTTTTGACAAGGGAACACAACAAAAGCTTTTCACGGTACCTCGGTACAGGTGACAATAAACGCTGGCAAGTAGGACTAGTCTAGATGGGACAGGTTGGTCAGTGCGGGCAAGTTGGGCCTATTCCCACGGTGCACGACAGCTCACTGTAAATGTTTAAGAAGGAACTGCAGATGCTGGAAAAATCGAAAGTAGACAAAAAAAATGCTGGAGGAACTCGGCGGGTGAGGCAGCATCGGTGGAGAAAAGGAGTAGGTGACGTTTCAGATCAAGACCCTTCTTCAGACTGATGTCGAGACCACCTACTCCTTTTCTCCACAGATACTGCCTCACCCGCCGAGTTTCTCCAGCATTTTTTGTCTACTCACTGTAAATGGCTCAATTGTAATCATGTATTGTCTTTCCACTGACTGGATAGCACACGGCAAAAGCTTTTCACTGTACCTCGGTACACATGACAATAAACTAAATAATCTTTGGAGTGCAGAAGGTTAAGGGGGGACTTGATAGAGGTCTTTAAAATTATGAGAGGGATAGACAGAGTTTAACGTGGATAAGCTTTTTCCATTGAGAGTAGGGAAGATTCAAACAAGAGGACATGATTTGAGAATTAAGGGACAAAAGTTTAGCGGTAACATGAGGGTGAACTTCTTTACTCAGAGAGTGGTAGCTGTGTGGAATGAGCTTCCAGTGGAAGTGGTGGAGGCAGGTTCGATTTTATCATTTAAAAATAAATTGGATAGGTATATGGACGGGAAAGGAATGGAGGGATATGGTCTGAGTGCAGGTAGATGGGACTAGGTGAGAGTAAGTGTTCAGCACGGACTAGAACGGCCGAGATGGCCTGTAATTCCGTGCTGTAATTGTTATATGGTTATAAACTCGAAGACTATGAATCTATACATTTGGACAGGTTTAACAAAGAAACATAGAAAATAGGTAAAGGAGTAGGCCAATCGGCCCTTCAAGCCATTCAATATAATCATGGCTGATCATCCAAAATGATTACCCCATTCTGGCTTTTTCTCCCATATCCCCTGATTTCCTGAGCCCTAAGAGCTAAATCTAACTCTTGAAAACATCCAGTGAATTGGCCTCCACTGCCTTCTGTGGCAGATATTCAACAGAGAATTAGAGGGATATGGGCCAAACACAGGCAGGTGGGACTAGTTTACATCGATACAGGAGTGCAGGAGTAGGCCATTCGGCCTTTCAGGCCAGCATCGCCATTCAATGTGAACATGGCTGATCATCCCCAATCAGTACCCCGTTCCTGCCTTCTCCACATATCCCTGGATTCCGTTAGCCCTTAGAACTCTATCTAACTCTCTTTTGAATGCATCCAGTGAATCGGCCTCCACTGCATTCTGAGGCACAGATTCACTACCCTCTGTGTGAAAAGGTTTTTCCTCATCTCAGTTCTAAATAGCTTACCCCTTATTCTTAAATTGTGACCCCTGGTTCTGGACTCCCCCAACGTCAGGAATATGTTTCCTGCCTCTAGCCTGTCCAATCCCTTTATAATTTTCTATGTTTCAATAAGATTCCCTCTCATCCTTCTAAATCCAATGAATAATAGCCCGGTCGCTCCATTCTTTCATCATATGACAGTCCCGCCATCCCGGGAATTAACCTTGTAAACCTACGCTGCACTCCCTCAATAGCAAGAATGTCCTTCCTCAAATTAAGGGACCAATACTGCACACAATACTCCAGGTGTGGTTTCACTAGGGCCCTGTACAACTGCAGAAGGATCTCTTTGCTCCTGTACTCAATTCCTCTCTTTATGAAGGCCAACATGCCATTCGCTTTCTTCACTGCCTGCTGTACCTGCATGCTTACTTTCATTGACTGATGAACAAAGACCCCCAGATCCTGTTATACTTCCCCTTTTCCCAACTTGACACCATTCAGATAATAATCTGCCTTCCTGTTTTTGCTACCAAATTTAGATAACCTCACATTTATCCGCATTAAACTTCATCTGCCATGCATCTGCCCACTCCCCCAACCTGTCCAAGTCACCCGCATTCTCATAGCATCCTCCTCACAGATCACACTGCCACCCAGCTTTGTGTCATCTACAAATTTGCTAATGTTACGTTTAATCCCTTCATCTAAATCACTGATATATATTGTAAATAGCTGTGGCCCCAGCACCAAGCCTTGCGGTATCCCATTATTCACTGCCTGCCATTCTGAAAGGGACCCGTTAATCTTTGTTTCCTGTCTGCCAACCAATTTTCTATCCCTGTCAGCACTCTACCCCCAAAAACCATGTGCCCTAATTTTGCCCACTAATCTCCTGTGTGGGACCTTATCAAATGCTTTCTGAAAGTCCAGGTACACTACATCCACTGGCTCTCCCTTGTCCATTTTACTTGTTACATCCTCAAAAAATTCCAGAAGATTTGTCAAACATGATTTCCCCTTCGTAAATCCATGCTGACTTAGACTGATCCTGTTATCCAAATGTGCCGCTATTTCATCTTTGATAATTGACTCCAGCATCTTCCCCACCACCGATGTCAGGCTAACTGGTCTATAATTCCCTGTTTTCTCTCTCCCGCCTTTCTTAAAAAGTGGGATAACATTAGCTACCCTCCAATCCACAGGAACTGATCCAGAATCTAAAGAACATTGGAAAATGATCACCAATGCATTCACAATTTCTAGAGCCACCTCCTTGAGTACCCTGGGATGCAGACCATCAGGCCCTGGGGATTTATCAGCCTTCAGTCCCATTAGTCTATCCAACACCATTTCCTGCCAAATGTGGATTTCTTTCAGTTCCTCCATCACCCCAGATCATCTGTCCACTAGTACATCTGGGAGATTGTTTGTGTCCTCCTTAGTGAAGACAGAACCAAAGTACCCGTTCAATGTTTACTTCAAGGAAAACGTTACCTATTTCCTTCGCTCCATAGATGCTGCTGCACCCGCTGAGTTTCTCCAGCATTTTTGTGTACCCGTTCAACTCGTCTGCCATTTCCTTGTTCCCCATAATAAATTTACCTGTTTCTGTCTTCAAAGGACCCTAGACGGGACATGTTGGTCAGTGTGGGCAAGTGGGTCTGTTTCCACACTCTACAATGTACAAAAGAAAAATACAGCCCATACCTTGTCTTGCCATGACCCTCTTCACCAAAGCCCTTGCACTTGCCCTCCACACAGCCACTCAGTTAGTGCCTGCACACACTAGGATCAGTCATTAGGGTGCTAACTGCTTTCAGCTGCCCTCGTTAAGTGTGCGTTGACTTTTAAAGGACCCATCATTTATTTATTTGCCTCTGTACTCCACAATTTGAGATTTGTAATAGGAAAAAAAAAATCACATGTGGTTAAAGTGCACATTGTCAGATTTTAATAAAGGCCATTTTTATACATTTTGGTTTCACCATGTAGAAATTACAGCAGTGTTTATACATGGTCCCCCCATTTCAGGGCACCATAATGTCTGGGACACAGCAATGTCATGTAAATGAAAGTAGTCATGTTTAGTATTTTGTTGCATATCCTTTGCATGCAATGACTGCTTGAAGTCTGCGATTCATGGACATCACCAGTTGCTGGGTGTCTTCTCTGGTGATGCTCTGCCAGGCCTGTATTGCAGCCATCTTTAGCATATGCTTGTTTTGGGGGCTAGTCCCCTTCAGTTTTCTCTTCAGCATATAAACAGCATGCTCAATTGGGTTCAGATCGGGTGATTGACTTGGCCATTCAAGAAATTACAATTTTTTAGCTTTGAAAAACTCCTTTGTTGCTTTAGCAGTATGTTTGGGATCATTGTCTTGCTGTAGAATGAACCGCCGGCCAATGAGTTTTGAGGCATTTGTTTGAACTTGAGCAGATAGGATGTGTCTATACACTTCAGAATTCATTATACTACTACCATCAGCAGTTGTATCATCAATGACGATAAGTGAGCCAGTACCTTCAGCAGCCATACATGCCCAGGCCATAACACCCCCACAACTGTGTTTCACAGATGAGGTGGTATGCTTTGGATCTTGGGCAGTTCCTTCTCTCCTCCATACTTTGCTCTTGCCATCACTCTGATACAAGTTAATCTTCGTCACATCTGTCCACAAGATCTTTTTCCAGAACTGTGGTTGCTCTTTTAACTACTTCTTGGCAAACTGTAACCTGGCCATCCTATTTTTGCAGCTAACCAGTGGTTTGCATCTTGCAGTGTCGCCTATGTATTTCTGTTCATGAAGTTTTCTGCGGACAGTGGTCATTGACAAATCCACACCTGACTCCTGAAGAGTGTTTCTGATCTGTCGGACAGGTGTTTGGGGATTTTTCTTTATTATAGAGAGAATTCTTCTGTCATCAGCTGTGGAGGTCTTCCTTGGCCTGCCAGTCCCTTTGCGATTAGTAAGCTCACCAGTGGTCTCTTTCTTCTTAATGATGTTCCAAACAGTTGATTTTGATAAGCCTAAGGTTTGGCTGATGTCTCCAACAGTTTTATTCTTGTTTCTTAGTCTCATAAATGGCTTCTTTGACTTTCATTGGCACAACTTTGGTCCTCATGTTGATAAACAGCAATAAAAGTTTCCAAAGGTAATGGAAAGACTGGAGGAAAGACTAGGTGCTGAGAGCTCTCATATACCTGCATTAAGGAGGCAATTAAACACACCTGAACAATTACAAACACCTGTGAAGCCATGTGTCCCAAACATTATGGTGCCCTGAAATGGGGGGGACTATGTATAACCACAGCTGTAATTTCTACATGGTGAAACCAAAATGTATAAAAATGGCCTTTAATAAAATCTGACAATGTGCACTTTAACCACATGTGATGTTATTCTATTACAAATCTCAAATTGTTGGTTACAGAGGCAAATAAATAAATGATGGGTCTTTGTCCCAAACATGGAGGGCACTGTATGTGCCGAAACAGAACAATGATATTCTTGCCATATTAACTGCGTTGCCACAGCAACAGAGGTCACGGCCTCCGAGAGGAGTCCAACGGAACCGGAATGTTCCGCCGAGGAGCCCAGATACCGGCCCGCAAAGTCGGCCTCGGAAGCCGGCTACGGCAACACATCTGCTGGAGCGGGGTGGGAATTTTGTCAGGATTAAATGAGGGGCCAGACCACCAGCCTGAAATTCGATGGTGAAACATAGAAAATAGGTGCAGGAGGAGGCCATTCGGCCCTTCGAGCCAGCACCGCCATTCATTGTGATCATGGCTGATCGTCCCCTATCAATAACCCGTGCCTGCCTTCTTCCCATATTCCTTGACTCCACCAGCCCCTAGAGCTCTATCTAACTCTCTTAAATCCATCCAGTGATTTGGCCCCCACTGCCCTCTGTGGCAGGGAATTCCATAAATTCACAACTCTCTGGGTGAAAAAGTTTTTTCTCACCTCAGTCTTAAATGGCCTCCCCTTTATTCTAAGACTGTGTGGCCCATGGTTCTGGACTCGCCCCACATTGATGAACCCGTGCTCAGTCTGAAGAAGGGTCTCGACCCGAAACGTCACCTATTCCTTGTCTCCAGAGGTGCTGCCCAACCCGCTGAGTTACTTGGGCACTTTGTGTCTAACCTACAAACCTGCACGTTTTGGGAGTGTAGGAGGAAACCGGAGCACCCGGAGAAAACCCACGCAGGTCACAGGGAGAACGTACAAACTCCGTACAGTCAGGAATGAACCCAGGTCTCTGGCGCCGTTAGGCGGCAACTCTACCGCTGCGCCACCGTGACGCCCTTGCTCTTTGTAATAATCTATAAGCAAACTTGTTTGCATATCTCTTTTATTTAAAAGTGTAATCACACCTTAACCCTCACATTGATAGATTGATTCATTAAATGTTACAGCATGGAAACAGGCCCTTCGGCCCACCGAGTCTACACAAAAGATCGCCCACCCGTTCACAATAGTTCTATGTTATCCCACTTTCTCATCCACTCCCTACACACCAGGGGCAATTTACAGAGGGCCAATTAGCCTGCAAACATGTAATTCTTTGCAATGTGGATTCAGGGTGGCGCAGCGGTAGAGTTGCTGCCTCACAGCGCCTGAGACCCGGGTTCGATCCCGACTACGGGTGCTGTCTGTACGGAGGTTGTACGTTCTCCCCGTGACCTGCGTGGGTTTTCTCCGGGTGCTCCGGTTTCCTCCCACACCCAACGACGTACAGGCTTGCAGGTTTGAGTAAGATTGTAAATTGCCCCCTAGTGGGGAATGATAGCGCTAGTGTACGGGGTGATCGCTGGTCGGCGCGGACCCGGTGGGCCGAAGGGGCCTGTTTCTGCGCTGTATCTCTCGAGTCGAACGCAGGAGCTCCTGGAGGAAACCCACGCAGGTCACGGGGAGAATGTGCAAATTCCATGCGCAGGCAGCAACCATAGTCAGGATCGAACCCTGGTCTCTGACAAGTCAAGTCAAGTTTATTTGTCACACATACACATACAAGATGTGCAGTGAAATGAAAGTGGCAACGCCTGTGGATTGTGCAAAAACAACAGAACAGAATAGAACAGAACCAGTATTTACATTTTAGAAAAAAAGACACAACACAACAGTAAATGAGTCCCTGGTGAGATCAGAGTTTACAATCCTGACGGCCTGTGGGAAGAACTCCGTCTCATCCTCTCTGTTTTCACAGCGTGACAGCGGAGGCGTTTGCCTGACCGTAGCAGCTGGAACAGTCCGTTGCTGGGGTGGTAGGGGTCCCCCATAATGTTGCTGGCTCTGGATCTGTACCTCCTGGTGTATAGGTCCTGCAGGGGGGCGAGTGTAGTTCCCATAGTGCGTTCGGCCGAACGCACTACTCTCTGCAGAGCCTTCCTGTCCTGGGCAGAGCTGTTCCCAAACCAGATCGAGATGTTACCAGACAAGAAGCTTTCTACAGCTCCAGAGTAGAAGCACTGAAGGATCCTCAGAGAGACTGAATTTCCTCAGCTGCCTGAGGTGGTAAAGGCGCTGCCTTGCCTTACTCACCAGTGCGGCAATGAGACAGCAGCTCCACCACCGTGCTGCCCCTTTAAGTCTTGCCCCTCACATTAAAGACACATTTGGTCCATCATTAGAACGTTCTTCTGAAATATTACTTCAAAACGTTGTTGGCACGAACTTGTTGGAAAATGTTGGAAAATAAATCTGTTATTATTCCTTTTTTTCCCCAGCTGGAACAGTACATGGATGAATCTTTTATTAAACAAGCGTTCTCTGCCATGGGTGAGCCAACAGTAAACGTGAAAATCATAAGCAATCGAATGACCGGGTAAGAAAAGGTTATAAAATTAAATTTTCCAGAGAAAAGGCGTTTGACGGCACTGGGCCTGTACTCGCTGGAGTTTATAGTCCGTGGACCAGAGGGGCCTACTGTGCACCCCACCTACGATCCTACTTGGGTGTCATTTTGTTCATTGGTATTTCTTCTGTCGGAAAAGATACCAATGAACAAAATGGCGCCCAAGAAGTAGGACCATAGGTGGGGGGTGCACGGTAGGCCTCTCTGGCCCACGGACTATTAGAAGGATGAGGGGGGGATCTCTTTGAAACTTACCGGGTAGTGAAAGGCCTGGATAGAGTGGATGTGGGGAGGATGTTTCCACTAGTGTGAGAGTCTAAGACCAGAGGGCACAGCCTCAGAATAAAAGGACGTTCCTTTAGGGAGGAGATGAGGAGGAATTTCTTTTGTCAGAGGGTGGTGAATCTGTGGAATTCATGGCCACAGCAGGCCGTGGAGGCCAAGTCAGTGGATATATTTAAGCTGGAGAATGGCTGGTTCTTGATTAGAACGGGTGTCAGGGGTTATGGGGAGAAGGCAGGAGAATGGGGTTGAGAGGGAGAGGTAGATCAGCCATGATTGAATGGCGGAGTAGACTTGATGGGCCGAATGACCGAATTCGGCTCCTGGGACACGAACCTCTGATAGTTTGTCCTCGTGAAGCTCTGCGGAACAGGGAGGTCTTCATGGACTGCAAGGCCAAGGCCCTGAATGTGCCTTACAAAACCACAAGTAGTTGCAAAGTAATCTGTCAAATGGACAGGCAACAGGCAGAAAATATTGCATTGTAGTTTGAACTCTCAGAAAGACTTCAGCATCGTGATGATACTTTATTGTCACACGTACCTATGTACCGAGGTACAGTGTATGAAGGAACTGCAGATGCTGGTTTAAACCGAAGATAGACACTGGAGTAACTCAGCGGGTCAGGCAGCATCTCTTGGGAGAAGGAATGGGTGACATTTCGGGTCGAGACCCTTGTTCTTCAGAAAAAGGGTCTCGTCTGAAGAAGGGTCTCGACTGGAAACGTCACCCATTCCTTCTCTCCAGAGGTGCTGCCTGTCCTGCTGAGTTACTCCAGCATTTTGTGTCTACCTAGGTGCAGCGATGTTCTTTGTTTTGCAAACAATCTGGTAAAATCATACTATAGATAAGCACAATCATAGATAAGTACAAAAGCGTAACAATGGTTGTGTGATAATAGACGGAGTGTAAGAGTGCAGGCTTATCTTTGCCGCAAAGGCCGGTTGTCATGGCAACACCGACCCTCTCCTCTGCCCTCTCCTGACGCCATCTTGAAATCGGCCCGTTGTCCATCGTCCGTTGAGGACTCCCTCCACCTTCCCTCCCGGTCTTCGGGGTCGAACAGAAGACGAGCCGCGGACGACTGGGCAGGTTCTCGGTTCTATGGCGGGCGAGCCAGCCGTGCAGTCGAGGTGTTCAGTTTAGTTTAGTTTATTGTCACGTGTACCGAGGTGCTCTTTTGTTGTGTGCCATCCAGTCAGCAGAAAGACCAGACGTGATTATAATCGAGCCATTTACAGTGTACAGATACATGATAGGAATAATAGTTTAAGAAAGAACTGCAGATGCTGGAAAAATCTAAGGTAGACAAAAATGCTGGAGAAACTCAGCGGGTGAGGCAGCATCTGTGGAGCGAAGGATTAGGTGGCGTTTCGGTTCGAGACCCTTCTTCAAACTGATGTGGGGGTGGGGGGGGGGGCAGGAAGAAGAAAGGAAGAAGCGGAGATAGGGCTGTGGGAGAGCTGGGAAGGGGAGGGGAAGGAGGGAGAAAGCAGGGACTACCTGAAATTGGAAAAGTCAATGTTCATACCGCTGGGGTGTAACTGCCCAAGCGAAATATGAGGTGCTGCTCCTCCAATTTACGGTGGGACTCACTCTGGCCATGGAAGAGGCCCAGGACAGAAAGGGAGGGGGAGTTGAAGTGCTGAGCCACCGGGAGATCAGGTTGGTTAATGCAAACTGTGGGGGAAGCGATCGCCAAGCCTGCACTTGGTCTCACCAATACACAGATAATCCTCCGACATTTTCGCCACCTCCAACAGGATCCCACCACTGGCCACATCTTCCCATCTCCTCCCCTTTCGGCTTTCCGCAGAGACCGCTCCCTCCGTAACTCGCTGGTCAATTCGTTCCTTCCCACAGGGGAGAATTGGGACGAGCAGCACCTCATATTTCGCTTGGGTAGTTTACACCCCAGCGGTATGAACATTGACTTCTCCAATTTCAGGTAGTCCCTGCTTTCTCCCTCCTTCCCCTCCCCTTCCCAGCTCTCCCACAGCCCACTGTCTCTGCCTCTTCCTTTCTTCTTCCCGCCCCCCCCCACCCCACATCATTGAAGAAGGGTCTCGACCCGAAACGTCACCTATTCCTTCGCTCCATAGATGCTGCCTCACCCACTGAGTTTCTCCAACAGTTTTGTCTACACCTCATGCTGCTGGCCTTGCCGAGGCAGCGTGAGGTGTAAATGGAGTCAACAACTGGAGCTTCTGCTGCAAGCAGCATCTGTATTTTATTTAATGGGTCGACTGGGCTTGTATTAACTGGAGTTTAGAAGGATGAGAGGGAATCTTATAGAAACATATAAAATTCTTAAAGGATTGGACAGGCTAGATGCAGGAAAAATGTTCCCGATGTTGGGGGGAGTCCAGAACCAGGGGTCACAGTTTAAGAATAAGGGGTAGGCCATTTAGGACTGGGATGAGGAACCATTTTTTCACCCAGAGAGTTGTGAATCTGTGGAATTCTCTGCCACAGAGGGTGGTGGAGGCCGGTTCTCTGGATACTTTCAAGAGAGAGCTGGATAGGGCTCTTAAAAATAGCGGGCAGAAGGCAGTGGGGGGCTAATTCACTGGATGTTTTCAGGAGAGAGTTAGATTTAGCTCTTAGGGCTAACGGAATCAAGGGATTATGGGGAAAAAGCAGGAACGGGGTACTGATTGTGGATGATCAGCCATGATCATATTGAATGGCGGTGCTGCCTTGAAGGGCCGAATGGCCTACTCCTGCACATATCTTCTATGTTTCTATTTTAATATTGGGTAGCTTTACATTGGTGCCTTCGTATTAAAGTATGAAACGTAACCAAACCTCTCGTGTTGTTTCAGGACGTTAGCGGGCTATTGCTTCGTGGAATTAGCTGACCAAACCAGCGCTGATCGCTGTCTACACAAACTGAACGGAAAGTCCCTGCCTGGCTCCAATCCGGTAAACCTCATCAATACACATTCACCCACGTTCACCGTTTGGTTTTCCTAAAATAACTCGCTGGAGTTAAGAAGGATGAGGGGGGGGTTTCATAGAAACGTACTGAATAGTGAAAGGCCTGGACAGAGTGGATGTGGAGAGGATGTTTCCACTAGTGGGAGAGTTTAGGACCAGAGGTCACAGCCTCAGAATTAAAGGACGTTCCTTTAGAATGGAGACGAGGAGGAATTTCTTCGGTCAGAAGGTGGTGAATCTGTGGAATTAATTGCCAAAGACGGCTGTGGAGGCCAAGTCAATGAGTATTTTTAAACTGGAGATAGACAGATTCTTGATTAGTACGGGGGTTATGGGGAGAAGGCAGGAGAATGGGGTTAGGAGGGGAGAGATAGGCCAGCCATGATTGAATGGCGGAGTAGACTTGACGGGCCAAATGGCCTAATTCTGCTCCTAGAACCTATTAAGACCGTATCTATATAACTACTTATATATATATTTTATTTTACAGCCCAAGAAATTCAAGTTAAACTATGCAACCTACGGCAAAAAAACAGATGCAGGGTGAGTCTGTCAACATTTCCTCATTCCTTCAGATTTTTGTTCCTAGTTTAGTTTAATTTAGTTTGGTATGGTTTAGTTTGGTTTAATTTATTGTCATGTGTACCGAGGAACAGTGAAAAGTTTTTATAGCGGGCTATCCAGTTAGCGGAAAGACTGTACACGATTGATGTGCGGAGCAGACTTAATGGCGGATTACACTTGATGGGCCGAGTGGCCTAATTGTACTCCTATCGCTTATGATGTTATGATTATATTCAGTTCCTGAAATTTCATTGGGTGTAAGAATAGATCGACGGCACTTTGTATCCAGGTACATTGTCACATGTATCCAAGTACATATGTGAGTCTGTGGAATTCTCTGCCTCAGAGGGCGGTGGAGGCCGGTTCTCTGGATACTTTCAAGAGAGAGCTAGATAGAGCTCTTAAAGATAGCGGAGTCAGGGGGATATGGGGAGAAGGCAGGAACGGGGTACTGATTGTGGATGATCAGCCATGATCACATTGAATGGCGGTGCTGGCTCGAAGGGCCAAATGGCCTACTCCTGCACCTATTGTCTATTTGCAAAGAGTCCAGTGAAATCTTTATCCATAAGCACAATAATACTTAAGTACAAGGGTGTAAGAAAGGTAGATTAAGACTGATGCAGTAGGCAAGAGTCGCCACAACAACATCTTACCAATAACACGGTGCCTAGATCTGAACACAGGACTCTGAATGTGGCCTCACCAATGTCCTTATACAACTTCATCATGACCTCCCGATTTCTATACTCAGCTTTATTCTCAGAATTTCCAAGCAAGTTTCCTGTCTCTTTCCTGCAGAGTGCACCAAACAAAATGGCCGTTCACAACATCTTCAAAGAAGATGGCGTCATACAGGCGGCACGGTGGCGCAGCGGTGGAGTTGCTGCCTCACACCGCTCGCAAGGCCAAAGATCCGGGTTCGATCCCGCCTACGAGTGCTGTCTGTACGGAGTTTGCACGTTCTCCCCGCGACCCGCGTGGGTTTTCTCCGAGGTCTTCGGTTTCCTCCCGCACTGCAAAGACGTACAAGTTTGTAGGTTAATTGGCTTGGTATTAGTGTAAATTGCCCCTAGTGTGTGCAGGGTAGTGTTGATGTGCGAGGATCGCTGGTTGGTACGGAGTCGGTGGGCCGAAGGGCCTGTTTCCACGTTGTATCTCTAAACTAAACTAAAGTACGAGTATTATAAATTAGATCTAGATAGTAACGGCATCATTTGGTTTATCATTAGAAACATAGTGAACGATTAATTGGATTGATTTCAGTTTGTGAGGTTTAGGTTTACTATTGTCACATGTAATGAGGTACAGTGGAAAAGCTTTGCTTTGCGTGCTATCCTCTTTGTTTAGCAGCTTTACCCGCTGCGCCACACTGTGCCGCCCTATTTTGATAATCCTGATTTTAGTTAAGTTTAGAGATACAGCGCGGAAACAGGCCCTTCGGCCCACAGAGTCCGCGCCGACCAGCGATCCCCGCACACTAACACTATCCGACACACACTAGGGACAAGTTACAATTTTACCAAGCCAAATATTGAGGGAGTGCAGCGTAGGTTTACAAGGTTAATTCCCGGGATGGCGGGACTGTCATACGCTGAGAGAATGGAGCAGCTGGGCTTGTACACTCGAGTTCAGAAGGATGAGAGGAGATCTCATTGAAACATATAAGATTGTTAAGGGCTTGGACACGCTAGAGGCAGGAAACATGTTCCCGATGTTGGGGGAATCCAGAACCAGGGGCCACAGTTTAAGGATTAGGAGTAAGCCATTTAGAACGGAGACGAGGAAACACTTTTTCACACAGAGAGTGGTGAGTCTGTGGAATTCTCTGCCTCAGAGGGCGGTGGAGGCAGGTTCTCTGGATGCTTTCAAGAGAGAGCTAGATAGGGCTCTTAAAAATAGCGGAGTCAGGGGATATGGGGAGAAGGCAGGAACGGGGGTACTGATTGGGGATGATCTGCCATGATCACATTGAATGGCGGTGCTGGCTCGAAGGGCCGAATGGCCTACTCCTGCACCTATTGTCCATTGACTATTGTCTATTGTCAAACAGCCTAAAACCTGCACATCTTTGGAGTGTGGGAGGAAACCGGAGCACCCGGAGAAAACCCGAGCAGGTCACGGGGGGAGTACGTACAAACTCCTTACAGACAAGCGCCCGTGGTCAGGATCGAACCAGGGTCTCTGGCGCTGTGAGGCAGCAGCTCTACCCGCTGCGCCACTATTTTGATAATCCCAATGAAAGCCTTTGTGACGATAAACTAAAACTGATGTTAGAGCACAGAGTTTAGTCGGGATTTCTGCAGCCCGCGGTTTCAACAGCCGGTTTACTGCCGTGCGCTTTTGTCCCAACAGCCAAGAATACTCCATATTTGTGGGCGACCTCTCCTCAGAAGTCGATGACTTCCATCTGTACGACTACTTTGTGAAAAAATATCCGTCGTGTAGAGGTGGGAAAGTAGTGACAGACACGTCCGGGAACTCAAGGTAGTGTATCCGCCAGATGACATTGCCGTCTACGAGCTCGTGTACACTTCTACCCAGAGAGACAGCGCTGTTTATTATTACTATTATTATTATTAGTAGTATTAGTAGTAGTAGTGAAAATTATGTATCTCTGTGATAAGGACTGCGAAAACCGATATTAAACGATGATTACTAAATGACCGTCTTATAATTTTCTATGAAACAGCCCTTATAAACCACAGTGGCTATTTGAAAAATCATACTACACTTGGAATAAGAACATTCTTTCTGTCTCAGATAGGATTAACAAGGACACCCATTACTTGGACTGATGGTACCTCAGATGTAAAGTAATAACTCTAATACTACGTGGTTCAAACTATTTTAAGCAGTTGATTCAAGCCTGTTCAGCCGCCGCGGAGAGGCTCCGTGTAAATGCTGCTCTTGTTTGGTTTTATTTTGTCAGAGGCTTTGGATTCGTCCGGTTTTCCGATGAAGCCGAGCAGAAGAAGGCGTTGGAGGAATGCCAGAACAGCAAAGGGCTGGGAGGGAAACCCATCCGAATCAGCATAGCCGTGCCCAAAAGGTCAGTTCGTCCGTTCAGTTGGGTTCACAGATACTGCGCGGAAGCAGGCCAGCCGGGTCGGCGCCGACCAGCGATCACCCGCACACATTAACACTACCCCCCCCCCCCCGCCCGCATGCACTCGGGACAATTTTACACACACACCATACAAGCCATACAATTGAAACATATAAGATTGATAAGGGCTTGGACACACTAGAGGCAGGAAACATGTTCCCGATGTTGGGGGAGTCCAGAACCAGGGGCCACACACAGTTTAAGAATAAGGGGTAAGCCATTTGGAACGGAGACGAGGAAACACTTTTTCACACAGAGAGTGGTGAGTCTGTGGAATTCTCTGCCTCAGAGGGCGGTGGAGGCAGGTTCTCTGGATGCTTTCAAGAGAGAGCTAGATGGGGCTCTTAAAAATAGTGGAGTCAGGGGATATGGGGAGAAGGCAGGAACGGTGTACTGATTGGGAATGATCAGCCATGATCACATTGAATGGCGGTGCTGACTCGAAGGACCGAATGGCCTACTCCTGCACCTATTGCCTATTGTCTACCCGATCTATTCCTCTCATGATGTTGGAACTGCTCACAATACACCAAATGCGGTCGGACCAGTGCAGTATAAAGCTCGGCATTACATCCCTGTAATTGTGAGTGTTGTGTTCAAATTTGAGCAGCCCGTACGTTATAGGAAAAATGTTCAGCTTGAAAGAGTCCAAGGAGGATTTACGTGGATGTTGCCAGTACTCAAGGGCCTGAGCTATAGAGAGAGAGTTTGAGCAGGCCTGGATTTCAGAGCGCAGGAGGATGAGGGCTGATCTTATAGAGGTGTATAAGATGATGAGGAAAAAATAGATTGGGTAAATGTCCAGAGATTTTTTTTTACCCCGAGTAGGGGAAATTAAGAAACAGAGGACATAGGTTTACGTCAAGTCAACTTTATTTGTCTCATACACATACAATAAACATGTTCCCGATGTTGGGGGAGTCCAGAACCAGGGGCCACAGTTTAAGAATAAGGAGTAAGCCATTTAGAACGGAGACGAGGAAACACTTTTTCTCACAGAGAGTGGTGAGTCTGTGGAATTCTCTGCCTCAGAGGGCGGTGGAGGCAGGTTCTCTGGATGTTTTCAAGGGAGAGCTAGATAGGGCTCTTAAAGATAGCGGAGTTATGGGGATATGGGGAGAAGGCAGGAACGGGGTAATGATTGTGGATGATCAGCCATGATCGCATTGAATGGCGGCGTTGGCTTGAAGGGCCGAATGGCCTACTCCTGCACCTATTGTCTATTATCACCGTATTAGACAGTAGGCCATTCGGCCCTTCAAGCCAACGCCGCCATTCAATGCGATCATGGCTGATCATCCACACTCATTACCCCGTTCCTGCCTTCTCCCCATATCCCATAACTCCGCTATCTTTAAGAGCCCTATCTAACTGAGGGGAGGTGGGGAAAGATTTAATAGGAGCCAGAGGGGCAAAGTATTTTGCTCAAAGGGTATTAAAGTGAAGAGGTGTAGGTGAAACTCAGCAAATCAGGCAGCATCTGTGGTGTAAAACAGACAGTTAATATTTTAAGTGCAGTGCCATCAGGAACTGTGACTGATATCATTTATTTAAAAAAAATTAAATTAAATTTTAAAAAAATCTCCACTGACTAATTTTCAGTGTGAGATTCTGACCATGGTCGGTGATTTTAACAGGTTCCTAACATTTTTCACCTCCCCCCTCCCCTCCAATTTAGATTAATCTTCTGCCTCTCAAGTAATTCACAGCTGCAGCTGTTCATCGTTAATTAAGTGTTCGACATTCATTGCAAAAGGGTTTACAGCTGGTCTGCTTTCCAGCCACTTAAGGAGATTCCTCAGCCTAGTGTCACCCAGACGCAGCAGTGAGGATGGAGTTTGTGAGTGATAGTCAGGCCGAGGGTGAAGATAGTTCTGGAATCATGTGGTGGCAGTGGCCAAGGTAAGTTATGAAGGGTACAGACTGAGTGGAAACAGGCCCTTTTTGGCCCAACTAACCCTCACCGGCCAGCATGTCCCATGTATGTGGTAGAGTTGCTGCCTCACAGCGCCAGAGACCCAGGTTCAATCCCGACTACGGGTGCTGTCTGTACGGAGTTTGTACGTTCTCCCCGTGACCTGCGTGGGTTTTCTCTGAGGTCTTCAGGTTTCCTCCCACACTCCAAAGATGTGTGGGTATGTAGGTTAATTGGCTTGTATGTGTAAATTGTCTCTAGTGTGTATGTGTAGGGTAGTGTTAATGTGTGGGGATTGTTGGTTGGTGTGGGCTGAAGGGCCTGTTTCTGTGCTGTATCTCTAAACTACACTAGTTCCACCTGCCTAGGGTGTTTGGCCCACATCCCTCCAAACCTGTCCTATCCATGTACCTGTCTTAACTGTTTCTAAAAGTTGTGACAGTCACAGCCTCAACTACCTCCTCCAGCAGTTTGTTTCATACACCCACCATCCTTTAGACAATAGGTGCAGGAGTAGGCCATTCGGCCCTTCGAGCCAGCACCGCCATTCAATGTGATCATGGCTGATCATCCACAATCAGTACCCTGTTCCTGCCTTCTCCCCATATCCCCTGACTCTGCTATTTTTAAGAGCCCTATCTAGCTCTCTCTTGAAAGCATCCAGAGAACCTGCCTCCACCGCCCTCTGAGGCAGAGAATTCCACAGACTCACCACTCTCTGTGAGGAAAAAGTTTCTTCATCTCTGTTCTAAATGGCTTACTCCTTATTCTTAATCTGTGGTCCCTGGTTCTGGACTCCCCCAACATTGGGAACATGTTTCCTGCCTCTAGCGTGTCCAAACCCTTAACAATCTTATATGTTTCAATGAGATCCCCTCTCATCCTTCTAAACTCCAGAGTGTACAAGCCCAGCTGCTCCATTCTCTCAGCATTGACAGTCCCGCGATCCCGGGAATTAACCTGGTAAACCTACGCTGCACTCCCTTAATAGCAAGAATGTCCTTCCTCAAATTAGGGGACCAAAACTGCACACAATACTCCAGGTGTGGTCTCACTAGGGTTCTGTACAACTGGAGAAGGACCTCTTTGCTCCTATATTCGATTCCTCTTGTTATAAGTGGTTCATCTTGTTACAAGATGTTACAGAGGGCAGTGGAGGCCATTCGGCCCTTCGAGCCAGCACCGCCATTCAATGTGATCATGGCTGATCGTCTCAAATCAATAACCCGTGCCTGCCTTCTCCCCATATCCCTTGATTCCACTAGCCCCTAGAGCTCTATCTAACTCTCTCTTAAATCCATCCAGTGATTTGGCCTCCACTGCCCTCTGTGGCAGGGAATTCCACAAATTCACAACTCTCTGGGTGAAAAGGTTTTTTTCTCACCTCAGTCTTAAATGGCCTCCCCTTTATTCTAAGACTGTGGCCCCTGGTTCTGGACTCGCCCAACATTGGGAACATTTTTCCTGCATCTAGCTTGTCCAGTCCTTTTATAATTTTATCTGTTTCTATAGGACTCCCCCTCATCCTTCTAAACTCCAGTGAATACAAGCCTAGTCTTTTCAATCTTTCCTCGTATGACATTTAGTGCAAGATAAAGTCCAATTAAAGATAGCCTGAGCTATCTCCAACGAGGTAGATGGTCGAGCAAAGAACTGCAGATGGACAAAATACTGGAGTAACTCAGCGGGTGAGGCAGCATCTCTGCAATTCCTTTTCTCCAGAGATGCTGCCTGTACCACCGCTGAGTTACTCCAGCATTTTGTGTCTACCTTTGATTTAAACCAGCATCTGCGGTTCTTTCCTACACAAAGAACTGCAGATGTTGGCTTGTACCAAAGGAAGGCACAAAGTAACTTGGCGGGTCAGGCAGCGTCTCTGGAGAAAAGAGATGGGTGATGTTTTGGGTCCTGACATGAGTTACTCCGGCTCTTTGCCCATGTGCCGCAGAAGTTTGTGGAGGCCAAATCGGTGAATATTTTTGGCGGAGATAGATGGATTCTTGATTAGTTTGGGTATCAGAGGTCATAGGGAGAATGGGGGTTATGAGGGAGAGATAGGTCAGCCATGATTGGGGCCGAATGGCCTAATTCTATTATTCTTTATGCCCTTATAATCTGAGGTAAATGGTAGGTGACAGCTCTCTGGTTGGTGATGTGGTGGTTTGGTTGCCTGACAACAGCTGCGAAGAAACTATGATACTGCCCGATTCACCTCTACACCATTGTGGACTTTGTCTCTGGAACTGATGTGCTACAATGCTGTTATAGTTGTATAGGGCTCTGGTGAGACCACATCTGGAGTATTGTGTCCAGTATTGGTCTCCTAATTTGCTGATTCGCCGGCACCACAAGGGGAGCCATGACGAAGACACTGCGCATGTCCACAGTGGCCCTGGTCTTCTCAGCCGCCGAGTACTGCGCCCCGGTCTGGTGCCATAGCCCTCACGCCAAGAAGCTGGATGCTGCCCTCAACAGCGCCCTGCGGACTGTCTCCGGATGCCTACGAGCCACCCCAGTAAACCAACTGCCCGTCCTTGCTGGCATCGCCCCAGCCAACATCAGACGAGAAGCAGCCACGCTGGCCCTCTCTCGAAAGGCACAGACCAGTGAATCCCACCTCCTCCATCAGATCGTCACAGAGACACCACGACGAGTGCGCCTCAAGTCACGGCACCCCTTTGCCACGCAAGCCCAAGAGCTGCTCTGCACAACACCGGCTGACGCTTCTAAGGCCGCCTGGGTCAAGACGAGATGGAGAGACCAGTGGAAGTCGGCGGAACCATCTAGGCTACACCATTACATCGATGACCCCCATGGACGTCCCTGGCCAGGACCTGCCCCGAAAGCAGTGGACAACCCTCAACCGCTTGAGGACAGGCATCGGACGCTATGGAGTAGCGATGAAGAGGTGGGGCCTCGTGGACAGCGAGTGCCTCCTGCGAGTGTGGGGACCCAACACAGACAGTGGAGCCCACACATAGTCACCAGAGTCCCCAAACACCGGCCACTGAATGGTGAACGAGGTCTGATTGACCTGGACGATGACACGTTGGCCTGGCTCGCCTCAACAGAGCTGCAGGTCTAAAAGACACACGACAGAAGCAGAAGTCTCCTAATTTGAGGAAGGACATCCTTGTGATTGAGGCAGTGCAGCGTAGGTTCACGAGATTGATCCCTGGGATGGTGGGACTGTCATATGAGGAAAGATTGAAAAGACTAGGCTTGTATTCGCTGGAGTTTAGAAGGATGAGGGGGGATCTTATAGAAACATATAAAATTATAAAAGGATTGGACAGGCTAGATGCAGGATAAATGTTCCCAATGTGGGGCGAGTCCAGAACCAGGGGCCACTGTCTTAGAATAAAGGGGAAGCCATTTAAGACTGAGGAGAAAACGTTTTCACCCAGAGAGTTGTGAATTTGTGGAATTCCCTGCCACAGAGGGCAGTGGAGGCCAAATCACTGGATGGATTTAAGAGAGTTAGATAGAGCTCTAGGAGCTAGTGGAGTCAAGGGATATGGGGAGAAGGCAGGCACGGGTTATTGATTGGGGACGACCAGCCATGATCACAATGAATGGCGGTGGTGGCTCGAGGGGCCGAATGGCCTCCTGCACCTGTTTTCTATGTTTCTAATGCTGAGAACTATATGCTGCACTCTGCATCTTCCCCTTTGCTCTGCCTATTCTAGAGTTTGACGATTGCATTTACGATTGAACTGATTGGATGACATGCAAAACAAGGCTTTTCACTGCCCCTTCGTGTGTGTGTGAGACGGAAATAAACTTAAACCAAACTTGAGTAAAGAAAAAAAGTTAAAATGGTGGAATATCACAGCTGGTCGGGCAGCATCTGTGGAGGGAACGGACGGGTGGTGGTTACGATTTGGGGCCCTGTTGTTTAAGTCTTGAGACATGGCTTTGGGATGAGCGGGACTGTTTTTAGGGGTTGGCGGGTGCCTGGAACGCGCTGCCAGGAGTGACGGTGGTGGCGGGAACAATTAGTGGCGTCTAAGAGGCTCTTCAGCAAGCACAGGATTGAGGAAATGGAGGGATGTGGATCATATGCAGGCACATAAGGGTTGGTCTAGGCATCCTGTTGAAAAGACAATAGGTGCAGGAGTAGGCCATTCGGCCCTTCAAGCCAGCATCACCATTCAATGTGATCATGGCTGATCATCCCCAATCAGTACCCCGTTCCTGCCTTCTCCCCATATCCCCTGACTCCGCTATCTTTAAGAGCCCTATCTAGCTCTCTCTTGAAAGCATCCAGAGAACCTGCCTCCACCGCCCTCTGAGGCAGAGAATTCCACAGACTCACCACTCTCTGTGTGAAGAAGTTTCCTTGTCTCTGTTCTAAATGGCTTACCCCTTATTCTGAAACTGTGGCCCCTGGTTCTGGACTCCCCCAACATCGGGAACATGTTTCCTGCTTCTAGCGTGTCCAAACCCTTAAGAATCTTATGTGTTTTAATGAGATCCCCTCTCGTCCTTCTAAACTCCAGAGTGTACAAGCCCAGCTGCTCCATTCTCACAGACATTGTGGGCCGAAGGGCCTGTTCCTGTGCTGTACAGTTCTATGTTCAGTGATACAGTTGTGTCTGGTATCTGATGGTCAGACTGAAGCAGGGTCTCCACCCGAAATGTCGCCATTTCATTCTCTCTAGAGGCGCTGCCTGTCCTGCTGAATTACTCCAGCATTTTGTGTCTACCTTTCGATTTAAAGCAGCATCTGCAGTTCTTTCCTACGCATCTGATGGTCAGTGTTATTGTCCAGTGGGAGAGTCCAGGACCAGAGGGCACAGCCTCTGAATAAAAGGACGTACCTTTAGACAGGAGATGAGGGGGAATTTCTTTAGTCGGAGGGTGGTGAATCTGTGGAATTCATTGCCACAGACGGCTGTGGAGTTGGGACCAAGTCGGTGGATATTGTCACGGCGGAGATTGACAGGTTCTTGATTAGTACGGGTGTCGGAGATTATGGGGAGAAGGCAGGAGAACGGGGTTGAGCGGGAAAGATAGATCAGCCATGATTGAATGGCGGAGTAGAATTACTGATTTGGACGAGGGGATTGAAGGCTTTGTGGCCAAGTTTGCGGATGATAAGAAAATAGGTGGAGGGGCAGGTAGTGTAGAGAAAGCAGGGACTCTGCAGAAGGACTTGGACAGGTTGGGAGAGTGGGCAGAGAGGTGGCAGATGGAATATAGTGTAGCAAAGTGCAGAGTCATGTATTTTGGTAGTAGGAATAAAGGTGTAGACTATTTTCTAAATGGGGAGAGAATCCAGAAATCGGAGGTGCAAAGGGATTTAGGAGCTGGTGCAGGATTCCCAAACAGTTAATCTGCAAGTCGAATCGATAGTAAAGAAAGCAAACTCAATGTTAGCATTTATTTGTCAAGTTTGCGGACGACACAACCCTGATTGGACTGATCCAGGATGGGGAGGGATCTGCCTACAGACAGGAAGTGTCACAGCTGGAGTCCTGGTGCCATCGCAACAACCTAGAGCTCAATGCTCTTAAGACAGTGGAATTGATTGTAGACTTTAGGAGAGCTCCCCCTCCCCTCACCCCACTCACCATCAACAACACCACAGTCACATCTTTGGAGTCTTTTAAGTTCCTGGGAACCATCATCTCCAAGGACCTTAAGTGGGGGGCTACCATCGACTCCACAGTCAAAATGGCACAACAGAGGATGTACTTCCTACGGCAGCTGAGGAAGCACAATCTGCCACAGGCAATGATGGTCCAATTCTACACGGCCATCGTAGAGTCTGTCCTCACCTTCTCCATCATGGTGTGGTTTGGCTCAGCCACCAAGCACGACACCCGGAGGCTGCAGCGAATCGTCCGATCAGCTGAGAATGTTGTTGGCTGCAACCTTCCCTCCATTGACGAACTGTACACTGCAAGGGCCAGGAAGCGAGCGGGCAAGATCATCTCTGACCCCTCTCACCCTGGCCACAAACTCTTTGAATCACTTCCCTCTGGAAGGCGACTCCGGACGGTCAAAGCTGCCACAGCCAGACATAAAAACAGCTTTTTTCCACGAGTAGTAGCTCTACTCAATAACCAAAAATCTGTAGCCTCCTTTTGCTCTGGTATTTTATTTAATTCATATGTTTAATCAATAATGTTTTATTATTAATGTTTTATGTGTCATTCCTAACTGTCACTATGTCATGTTGTCACTTGCGGGTGGAGCACCGACAAATTCCTTGTATGTGAATACTTGGCCAATAAACTTATTCAGTCATTCATTCGAGGAACTTCTTTAGTCAGAGGGTGGTGAATCTGTGGAATTCTTTGCCGCGGAAGGCTGTGGAGGCCAAGTCAGTGGATAATTTTAAGGCGGAGATAGAAAGATTCTTGATTAGTGCGGGTGTTGTGGTTTATGGGGAGAAGGCAGTAGAATGGGGTTAGGTGGGAGAGATAGACCAGCCATGATTGAATGGAGGAGTAGACTTGATGGGCCGAATGGTCTAATTCTGCTCCTTCAACTCATGAACTACTCCTGAAAAAGCGTGTTTGAGACCCAAGTCGCGTTTGAAAACGTTGTCGCCGGCTGTTTCATTCGGAAGCAATTGCTCCAGGTTTCCTAGGCTAAACACTCTTCCTTAACGAGAAACTGCTGATTAACTTTTCAACCTGTACACCTTTCGAGTGTGGGAGTAAACCGGAGAACTCGGAGAAAACCCCACGCCGGTCACGGGGAGAGCGTGCGAACTCCGTACGGGTCGAGCATCCGTGGTGGGGGGGTTGATCCCGGGTCTGTGGCGCGGTGGGTGAGGCAGCAACTCTACCGCTGCGCCACCCTGACCGCCCCCAAGTGTGAATGTTTAATTTGAATTGGCAGGCAATGAAGAAAGCGAATGGCATGTTGGCCTTTATAACAAGAGGAATCGAATATAGGAGCAAGGAGGTCCTTCTGCAGTTGTACAGAGCCCTAGTGAGACCACACCTGGAGTATTGTGTGCAGTTTTGGTCCCCTAATTTGAGGAAGGACATTCTTGCTGTTGAGTGAGTGCAGCGTAGGTTTACAAAGTTAATTCCCGGAATGGCAGGACTGTAATATGCTGAGAGAATGGAGCAGCTGGTCTTGTATACTCTGGAGTTTAGAAGGATGAGAGGGAATATCATTGAAACATATAAGATTGTTATGGGCTTGGACACACTAGAGGCAGGAAACGTGTTCCCGATGTTGGGGGAGTCCAGAACCAGGGGCCACACACAGTTTAAGAATAAGGAGTAAGCCATTTAGAACGGAGATGAGGAAACACTTTTTCTCACAGAGAGTTGTGAGTCTGTGGAATTCTCTGCCTCGAGGGCAGTGGAGGCAGGTTCTCTGGATGCTTTCAAGAGAGAGCTAGATAGGGCTCTTAAAGATAGCGGAGTCAGGGGATATGGGGAGAAGGCAGGAACGGGGTACTGATTGGGGATGATCAGCCATGATCACATTGAATGGCGGTGCTGGCTGGAAGGGCCGAATGGACTACTCCTGCACCTATTGTCTATTGAATGCTCTTTCTGCTTTCAGTGCAAAAACAAAGTCAGAGTACCAGCCGACTGCCAGCTACAACTACACACAGTACTACCAGCAGTACCAGCAGTATTACTCCCAGTGGGGCTACGATCCGTATGCAACCTATGGGTATGGATACCCACAGTATGGTACCACCGAGACCTCGGCAGCAACCTCCTCTCTGATGACCACCGGCATGTCACAACTATCTGAGGTAAAGCCACCGCCAGTTTCTATTGTAGGGACCAGGTCCAGAACCAAGGGTCACTTTTTTATTATAGGGTCCGGAACCAGGGGCTTCACAGTTCAAGAATAAGGGGTCGGCCATTTAGGACTGAGATGAGAAAAGACTTTTTAACCCAGAGAGTTGTGAATCTGTGGAATTCTCTGCCACAGAAGGCAGTGGAGGCCGATTCACTGGATGTTTTCAAGAGAGAGTTGGGTTTAGCTCTTCGAGCTAACGGAATCGGGGGATATGGGGAGAAATCAGGAACGGGGTACTGATTTTGGATGATCAGCCATGATCATGTTGAATGGTGGTGCTGGCTCGAAGGGCTGAATGGCCTACTCCTGCACTTTTATTCTTTCTCTATAACACTCTAGTAATCTCATGCTTAGAAGATTGTTTGCGCTCATTTTAATAGGAAACGTTCGCTTTCGACTTTACTTCGGACATTATAGATGCAGCGTGGAAACAGGCCCTTCGGCCCACTGAGTCCGCGCTGACCAACGAGGCCACATTTGTAGTTTTCGGTTTGGTTTTGGTCTCGCAGGTGTAGTAAAGGTTTAGTGTCCTTGGACTGTAATGATACAGCGTGGAAACGGGCCCTTCGTCCTGCTGAGTCCATGTTGACCAGTGATCCCCGTACACTAACACGACTATCTCACCCACTAGGGGCTACAAAGCTGTGCGCCTTTGGAGTGTGGTGGGAAACCGGAGCACCCGGGGGGGGGGGGGGGGGACGCGCGCAGGTCGCGTGTAGAACGTGCAAGCTCCGTACAGACAGCACCCGTAGTCAGGATGGAACCCGGGTCTCTGGTGCTGAGAGGCAGCAACTCTACCGTGAAAGCACAAGACATTGCGGAGTGTTGTGGACGTAGCCCGTACCATCACACGGACCAAGGGTCTCGACTTGAAACGTCGCCCATTCCTTCTCTCCAGAGAAGCTGCCCGGTCCCAGCTTTATGTGTCTACCTTCGATCTCACAAACCAACCTCCCTTCCATTGACTCCATCTATACCTCACGCTGCCTCGGCAAGGCCAGCAGCATAATCGAGGCTCATCCTGGCCACTCCCTCTTCTCCCCCCTCTCCCATCGGGAAAGAGGTACAGAAGTGTGAAAACACACACCTCCAGATTCAGGGACAGTTTCTTCCTGACTGTTATCAGGCAACTGAACCATCTTATCACCAACTAGAGAGCGGTCCTGACCTCCAATCTACCTCATTGGCGATCCTTGGACTATCTTTACTGGCTTTACCTTGCACTAAACGTTATTCCCTTTATCCTGTATCTGTATCTAGTTTTTCCACTGACTGGATGGCACGCAACATAAATCTTTTCACTGGACCTCGTGTGACAATAATAAATTAAACTCTAAACTTATTCAGTTTCAGCAAAACCCCGCACTGACTGAGGAAACTGAAGAGGAGTGTGTAGAAGGTGAGCCTATATTCAGCATTGATTTCTTCATTACGCAGCCTGTCCTTGTGATATTTGTTGTGTTTGTGGTGACTTGGAAAAGCTAAAAATATTGAGAAAATTGTTTTCATTTATCGCTGCGAAATTAGATTTAGACAATAGGTGCAGGAGTAGGCCATTCGGCCCTTCGAGCCAGCACTGCCATTCAATGTGATCATGGCTGATCATCCCCAATCGGTACCCCGTTCCTGCCTTCTCCCCATATCCCCTGACTCCGCTATCTTTAAGAGCCCTATCTTGCTCTCTCTTGAAAGTATCCAGAGAACCGGCCTCCGCCGCCCTCTGAGGCAGAGAATTCCACACTCACCACTCTGTGTGAAAAAGTGTTTCCTCATCTCCGTTCTAACTGGCTTGCCCCTTATTCTGAAACTGTGGCCCCTGGTTCTGGACTCCCCCAACATCGGGAACATGTTTCCTGCCTCTAGTGTGTCCAAACCCTTAATAATCTTGTATGTTTCAATAAGATATCCTCTCATCCTTCTAAATTCCGGAGTATACAAACCCAGTTGCTCCATTCGCTCAGCATATGACAGTCCTGCCATCCCGGGAATTAACCTTGTGAACCTACGCTGCACTCCCTGATAGCAAGAATTTGGAGACCAAAACTGCACACAATACTCCAGGTGTGGTCTCACTACGACCCAATACAACTGCGGAAGGACCTCTTTGCTCCTATACTCAACTCCTCGTGTTATGAAGGCCAACATGCCATTCACTTTCATCACTACCTGCTGTACCTCCATGCTTACTTTCAGTAACCTCGCATTGATCCACATTAAACGGCATCTGCCCACTCATCCAACCTGTAGTAAGCCCTAAGGAAGATGTGTATCCTATCATTGATAGACACAGATTGCTGGAGTGGGACAGGCAGCATCTCTGGAGATAAAAAATGGGTGATGTTTGGATATCATGGATATAGAGGAATATGGGCCAAATGCAGGCAGGTGGGACTAGTGTAGATGGGGCATGTTGGCCAGTGGGCAAGTTGGGCTGAAGGGCCTGTTTCTGTGCTGTGTATCTCTAGTTATCTGCACCATTTGACTTATTGCTTCAAGTATCTGTACAAGACATTGAGGCCACATTTGGGGTATTGTGCTCGGTTTGGATTTGCAGTGAAGGTTTAGTATCTTTAGACTTCAGGGATACAGTGTGGAAACAGGCCCTTCGGCCCACCGAGTCCACGCTGACCAGCGATCACCCCGTACACTAGCACTATCCTACACACACTAGGGACAATTTACAGAAGCCAATTAACCTACAAGCCTGTGTTTCTTCAGAGGGTGTTTGGTATATGGAAAACAAAACTGCCAGAGCAAGTACAATAACCACCTTTAAAATACATTTGTTAACTTTTCATGTCATAAGATCATAAAGGAAGTGTCTTCCCACCAATACTGGGTACATAAGGTCATAAGGGATAGGAAAAGAATGAGGCCAATCGGCCCATTGAGTCTAATCTGTCATTCATTCACGGCTGATCTATCTCCCTCCTAACCACATTCTCCTGCCTTCTCCCCATAACCTCTGACACCCGTACTAATCAAGGATCTATCTATCTCTGCCGTACAAATATATCTGCTGACGTGACTTCCGCAACTGTCTGTGGCAATGAATTCCACATATTCACCACCCTCTGACCCATGTTGGGAAATTTCTGACAGTGGAGAAAACTTTATATTGAGATTTTTTTTTTTTTTTTTAATGTGCATCTTGCCTGCACTACACAACTGATGCAATAATTGAAGACTGGCTTTTAAGTGTAATTTAAATGGTGTTGTAGTGTCTGTCTCGAGTACCTCCTTTGGCAGCTTGCGGCAAAGGCACACTGCCATCTCCGTGCAAGAAGTTGTGTTGGGGTGGGGGAAACTTGCCTGCTGTTCTTTGGATCACTAGCTTCAGAGAAGGTCCACAGAAAGGTCCCGACCTGAAACGTCACCTATCCATGTTCTCCACAGATGCTTCCTGACCTGCTGAGTTACTCCAGCACTCTGTGAAACGTCACCTATCCATGTTCTCCACAGATGCTACCTGACCCGCTGAGTTACTCCAGCACTCTGTGAAACGTCACCTATCCATGTTCCGGCAGCATCTATGGAGCGAAGGAAATAGGCAACGTTTCGGCCCGAAACCCTTCCGGGTTTCGGCCCGAAACGTTGCCTATTTCCTTCAGGGTTTCGGCCCGAAAGTTTGCCCATTTCCTTCGCTCCACAGATGCTGCCTGACCCGCTGAGTTACTCCAGCACTCTGTGAAACGTCACCTATCCATGTTCTCCACAGATGCTTCCTGACCTGCTGAGTTACTCCAGCACTCTGTGAAACGTCACCTATCCATGTTCTCCACAGATGCTTCCTGACCCGCTGAGTTACTCCAGCACTCTGTGAAACGTCACCTATCCATGTTCTCCACAGATGCTTCCTGACCTGCTGAGTTACTCCAGCACTCTGTGAAACGTCACCTATCCATGTTCTCCACAGATGCTTCCTGACCCGCTGAGTTACTCCAGCACTCTGTGAAACGTCACCTATCCATGTTCTCCACAGATGCTGCCTGACCCGCTGGGTTACTCCAGCACTCTGTGTCCTTCTCAGAAGATGTTTACTGAATTGCATGGTGTTATGGTCCTGATTGTGGAAGAGAACTTGTTTTTTTTTGTTTTTTTTTAATTTGCAAATTGACTGAATATTCTTTTTTGAAGATCCAGACCCAAAGTTGGACATTGATGAAGTGAACAAACAGTTCATGGAACAAAGTGAGGAGTTGTACGAGTCCTTGATGAATTGTCACTGGCAACCCTTGGATTCCATCACATCCGAGATCCCAACTGCAGTATAATAAAACGTCTCTTGTAACATAATTCCTGACAATATCTGAGAAAATTACAGCTGTATGCAATTATTTTGAGTCGCATCTTCTGGAAAAATTGCATTGCCTACATTCTGTATATTAATTTTATTTTTGTTCCCGTATTGCAAATTTCAATCTGTGCTGTGAATTGTTTTCCATTTTTGTATAGTTCTCATTGCCTTGGATAAATAAACCTTCATCTCCTGCCTTTGTGTCTTCCCTCTTTACTTGGGCAACAAAGGAACCTGGTTCGTAAGTTCTAGGAGCTGAATGAGGACATTTGGCCCATCGGGTCTACTCTGCCATTCAATTGAGTCTGATCTATCTTTCCCTCAACCCCATTCTCCTGCCTTCTCCCCATTACCCCTGCCACCCGTACGAATCTGAAGAAGGGTCTCGACCCGAAACGTCACCCATTCCTTCTTTCCAGAGATGCTGCCTGTCCCGCTGAGTTACTCCAGCATTTTGTGTCTATGGTTTAAACCAGCATCTGCAGTTCCTTCTTGCACTAATCAAAAAATCTGTTTGATTGATTTGGAGGGACAATGCAGATACAGGCCCTTTGGCCCACAGAGTCTGTACTGACCAGTGATCCTCGCACATTACCACTACCCTACTACACACACTAAGGGCAATTTATTTTTCATTTATAACAACCCATTTAACTAAGAAACCTGTGCATCTTTGGAGTGTGGTGGGGGGGGGAAACAAGATCTCGGAGAAAATCCACAGGTCATGCGGAGAACGTACAGACAGCACCTGTAGTTAGGATCGAACTGGTCTCTGGCGCTGTGAGGCAGCAACTCTACCGCTGCGCCACAATGCTGCCTGACTTGGGTTCTCTGTGAAACGTCACCTATCCATGTTCTCCACAGATGCTGCCTGACCCGCTGAGTTACTCCAGCACTCTGTGAAACGTCACCTATCCATGTTCTCCACAGATGCTGCCTGACCCGCTGAGTTACTCCAGCACTGTGTGAAACGTCACCTATCCATGTTCTCCACAGATGCTGCCTGACCCGCTGAGTTACTCCAGCACTCTGTGAAACGTCACCTATCCATGTTCTCCACAGATGCTGCCTGACCCGCTGAGTTACTCCAGCACTCTGTGAAACGTCACCTATCCATGTTCTCCACAGATGCTGCCTGACCCGCTGAGTTACTCCAGCACTCTGTGAAACGTCACCTATCCATGTTCTCCACAGATGCTGCCTGACCTGCTGAGTTACTCCAGCACTTTAGTTGCACAGAGTATACAAGTATTGTTTTCAGACAGAGGCAAGACCTTTTTATAAGTGATAATATTAATCTAAACCCTATCACGTTGAGGCTGTAGGCCCTCCATGTGCCATTTGTCCATTCTATGGCGCCAGTGCTGCGGAATCGTGCTTCGCTGTTTCCCTTTCCGTCGCCAAGTTTTGTCTTCACTGCTGCTGTCGTGCGTTCGGTATTCTATCAACTCACCACTGCACGGTGGCGCAGCGGTAGAGTCGCTGCCTTCGCAGCACCAGAGACCCGGGTTCGATCCTGACTACGGGTGCTGTCCGAAACACAGAAATATAGGTGCAGGAGTAGACCATTCGAGCCAGCACCGGCATTCAATATGATAGCTGATCATCCACAATCAGTACCCAGTTCCTGCTCCCCCCCCACCCCATATTGCTTGATTCCGTTGACCCTATGAGCTAAAACTAACTCTTGATAACGTCCAGTGAATCGGCCTTCTGAGGCAGAGAATTCCGCAGATTCACAACTCTGGATGGAAAAAGTTTTTCCTCATCTCATTCCTAAATGGCCGACCCCTTATTAGAAACATAGAAAATAGGTGCAGGAGGAGGCCATTCGGCCCTTCGAGCCAGCACCGCCATTCAATGTGATCATGGCTGATCATACCCAATCAGTACCCCGTTCCTGCCTTTTCATATCCCCTGACTCCGCTATCTTTAACTGCACTATCTAGCTTCCTCTTGAAAGTATCCAGAGAACCGGCCTCTGAGGCAGAGAATTCCACAGACTCACAACTCTCTGTGAGAAAAAGTGTTTCCTTGTCTCTGTTCTAAATGGCTTACCCCTTATTCTTAAACTGTGGCCCCTGGTTCTGGACTCCCCCAACATCGGGAACATGTTTCCTGCCTCTAGCGTGTCCAAACCCTTAACAATCTTATATGTTTCAATAAGATCCCCTCTCATCCTTCTAAACTCCAGAGTATACAAGACCAGCCGCTCCATTCTATCAACATATGACAGTCCCGGGAATTAACCTTGTAAACCTACGCTGCTCTCCCTCAATAGCAAGAATTGCACGTTAGTAGCTGGTGATGAAGGGCTGAGGTTGGAGTTCCCTAGAAGTGCTATATGTACTTGTCAAATCTTATCCTAATTGTTTGTTACTAATTGTAAGCTGAATTATATTACGATTGGGAACGCTGGTGTTTGCATGAATAAGTGTCTTGAATACGTTTGTGCGTTCTCCCTGTGACGTGCAGAGTTTGTACATTCTCCCTGTGACCGCGTGGGTTTTCCCCGGGTGCTCCAGTTTCCTCCCAAGCTCTAAAGAAGTGCGGGTTTGTAGGTTATTTGGCTTCGGTAAAAATTGAAAATTGTCCCCAGTGTGTCGGATAGTGCTAGTGTATGGGGGTGATCACTGCTCTCGGCGCAGTCTCGGTGGGCCGAAGACCATGTTTCCACCTTGTATCTCAATTCCAAAGTAAAGTCTTTCCACTTTAGTCTTTATTGCTTTTATGCATACACAAATATAGCAACGAAACATACAACAATGAAGTGAATCGTACATCATTGTAGCGTGGGGTTCAGTTTACAATTTATGATAGAAACATAGAAAATAGGTGCAGGAGGAGGCCATTCGGCCCTTCGAGCCTGCACCGCCATTCATTGTGATCATGGCTGAACATCCCCAATCAATAGCCCGTGCCTGCCTTATCCCCATATCCCTTGACTCCACTAGCCCCTAGAGCTCTATCTAACTCTCACTTAAATCCATCCAGTGATTTGGCCTCCACTGCCCTCTGTGGCAGGGAATTCCACAAATTCACAACTCTCTGGGTGAAAAAGTTTTTTCTCACCTCAGTCTTAAATGACCTCCCCTTTATTCTAAGACTGTGGCCCCTGGTTCTGGACTCTCCCCACATTGGAAACATTTTTCCTGCATCTAGCTTATCCAGTCCTTTTATAAGTTTATATGTTTCTATAAGATTCCCCCTCATCCTTCTAAACTCCAGTGAATACAAACCTAGTCTTTTCAATCTTTCCTCATATGCCAGTCCCGCCATCCCAGGGATCAATCTCGTGAACCTACGCTGCACTGCTTCAATCACAAGGATGTCCTTCCTCAAATTAGGAGACCAAAATTGTACACAATACTCCAGATGTGGTCTTACCAGAGCCCTATACAACTGCAGAAGAACCTCTCTACTCCTATACTGAAATCCTCTTGTTATGAAGGCCAACATTCCATGATGCAGTATACAGAACTATTTTCTTATTAAAACATTTTCCAATACCTTACAGTATTGTCAATAAAATTATACAGTGTTGATGTCTTTATTTCTATACCTAAATCCATTTTCCCCATTTTCTGTTAAACTAGTCTTCTTTCACTCTTAGAGAATGTAATTTTCTCCATGACAAATATTTCCTGTACTATGTCTAACTATTGTCAAAGTCTGGGTGTGTCCGCTGCAAGCCAGTTTCTTGTAATGGCCTTTCTGCCAGCTGTGAGTAGGATTTTAACCAAGTAATGATCTTCCTTCAACACCATCGTAGTTATATTACCCAGGTATAAAATGGAACACTTCTTGGAGACTATATATCCTAATACCTCCTTTAATTCTGAATTCACTCTGTCCCAAAATGGTTCTATTTTTGGGCAACTCCAGAAGAGATGTGCATGATTTGCGTCTGTTTGGCCACATTGCCTCCAGCATATTTGCTGCCTTAGAATTTGCTTGCTTTTTATGTTAGGCGTACTAAAGAAACAAATCAAAAATTTCCAATTAAATTCTCCATTTTTGTGAATTAGTGGATGTCTGTAGTGTTACCCACACATGATGCCATTCTTCTTCTGAGATTGTGATGTTCAATTCCTTTTCCCACTTAAATTTGACATACAATGTAGTTTTAGCTTGACATTCCATTAAACTATGATAAAGTTTAGAAATAATCCTTGATGGTTTTTGATGATACGTATTAACTGTCACTGGATTCTTTTCTTCTAGTGCCTCCCTTTTTATTTTTTTATTGTAATAATCTCTCAGTTGGAGGGATCTAAACAAGTCTTGGTTCCGAAGTGCAAATCTATCCTTCAAATCTTGAAAACTTCTTAGGTCTCCATTTTCAATAACAGTACAAAATGCAGTCATTCCTTTCTTCATCCACTCTTTAAATGTTGAGTCATACATCCCTGGTTTAAATTCATTATCCACAGCTATCCATCTTAAAACTTTTTGTCCTTTATTCAGTTTAAGTTGTCTGGTAAGAGCAAACCAGGTTTCTAAAGTAAATATCGTTATTGGATCGATTATACTCCTGATATGTCCAGGAAGCACTTTTTCTCCCAAGAGTGTTTGGATGTGGAAGTCAGGGATATATGTCTCAATCTCTTTCCACCTAGCTATATAGCTGTCCTGACACCAATTAATTAGTGGTCGAAGTTGGGCTGCATAGAAATATATCCTAAAATTTGGAAGTGCCATTCCACCTTTGTCCTTTGGCAACTGGAGTGTAGTGTATCGAACTCTGGCCTTCTTCCCTCCCCAAGTAAATCGAGATATTAATTTATCCCATTCCGTGAATTGTTTTAATGGTATCTCTATTGGCAGAGATTGAAACAAGTACAATAGTCTTGGCAAAATATTAATGTTCACCACATTTATCTTACTACTAAAATCCATTGGGTAGATGGACCATCTTTCTATATCCTTTCTTATGTTTTGGTTGATGTGATTATAATTGGCCCCATACAACATTGATATATTTTTTGTTATATATATCCCTAGGTATTTGATTCATTTTGAATCCCATTTAATATTATACTTTTGTTTGATTTCTTCTGGAGGAGCACAATTAAATAGGAGGGTTTGAGTTTTTGAAATATTCACTTTATATCCTGCATAAAAATCAAATTTCTCTATGATCCCCATCATCCTTGGAAAGGAGGCGTTTACTTCCGTGAGATACATCATTACGTCATCTGCAAAAAGGCCAATTTTATGTTCTTTGTCTCTTATAGTTACTCCCCTCAGTTCCCTATCTTGACGAATCGCTTGAGCCAATGGTTCAATATATATAGCAAACAGGGTAGGGCTGAGACAACATCCCTGTCTCGTTCCTCTTCCTAACACAAATCTCTCAGTTAAGGACCCATTCACCTTTACTCTTGCAGTAGGTTGCTGGTAAATTGCTTTAATAACTTGCATTGAATCTTCAGTAAAGCCAAATCTTTCTAGTGTTTGATATAAGAAATCCCAATTAACCCTATGGAAAGCCTTCTCCGCATCTAGGCTTATCAGGACAGCGTGCGTACTTTCCTTTTGAATCTTGTGTATTATATGTAGGATTCTTCTAATACTGTCCTGTGTTTGTCTGCCTATTATAAAACCAGTCTGGTCTTCATCAATTACATCTGGCATGAACGTTTCAAATCGTTTGGAGATAATTGAAGAATATAATTTATAGTCCACATTTAGAATTGATATCGGTCTGTAGTTGGTACAATTTTCCTTGTCTTTGTTCTCTTTGGGGATTAATATTATAATTGCCTCTTTCCATGACGGGGGTGTCTTGCCTTCTTTGATAATCCAGTTAAAGGTTCTCAGAAGAAGTGGGTTCAGCTCATTCCGAAATATTTTATACCATACTACAGGGAAACTTTCGCTGCCTGGGGCCTTGTTTGTTTTCATCCCACCAATTGCCTTCTCTATCTCCTCCAGCGATATTTCTGCTGTGATTATTTTATTTTGTGTCTCTCCAATACAGGGCAGATCTATCGTACTTAAAAAAAGTCCTCATTGATTCCCCATCTACTGTAGAGGTTTGTGTATATAATTCCTTATAATATTCCTGGAAGATTCCTCGAATGGCCTACTCCTGCACCTATTGTCTATTATCTAAGATATATTCTATTTCTTTTGGATCACTCTTCAATTACTGTGTACAGGGGGTCCTTAATTTTGTGTATGGTGTTGTCAGCCTGTTGTTTGCGTAGCCTCCGGGCAAGTATTTTAGTGGATTTAGCACCTAGCTCATAATGTGCCTGTTTTACAAATCTTGCTTTTTTCTCCACCTCTTGACCCAATATTCCGTGCATTTGTCCCCTCAAATTTTCTATTTGTTTATAAGTTCTCTGGTCCTTATTATTTTTGTACTTCTGTTCTAAATCCTTCAGGTCTAATATCAACTTATTATATGTTTTCATTCTGGCCTTTTTAATATATGATGCCCTAGCTATTAACCTACCTCGTATTACAGCCTTCAATGAGTCCCATAGTATGGATGGGTCCACCTCCCCATTGTCATTCTCCTCTAGATAACTTTTGATTTCCAATTTAATGCCATTAACAGTTGTTTTATCATTCAGTATTCCAACATTTAATCGCCACACTGTGTTTTCCTTCCACTGTCCATTTGAATTGTTAAGAATATGGCATTATGGTCTGATACGTCTGCCACACCAATTCTGCAATCCGTTACCCTATAACAGTCTTCTTTCTGCATTACGAAATGGTCTATTCTGGAGTAAACTGAGTGCGGTATTGCGGTACAAGGCGAAATCAGGAGGCAGCTCGAATGTCGGCGAAACATCACTCCCTGATGAGCTCAATGCGTTTTACGCACACTTTGATAGGGAGAACACCGATGTGCCTTCCCGAGCCCCCATTCACTGTGATGGTATTTCAGTCTCAGTCACAGAGGCCGACGTCAGGAAATCCTTCAGAGGGGTGAACCCTCGAAAAGCTCCTGGGCCTGATGGTATACCTGGTCGTGTTCTAAAAACCTGTGCGGACCAACTGGCTGGAGTATTTAACGGACATTTTCAACCTCTCACTTCTGAGGTCTGAGGTTCCCACCTGCTTCAAAAGGGCATCAATTATACCAGTGCCCAAGAAGAGTAAGGTGATGTGCCTCAATGACTATCGACCTGTGGCACTAACGCCTGTGGTGATGAAGTTTGAGAGGTTGATCATGACGCAGATCAACTCCTACCTCAACAAAAACCTGGACCCACTGCAGTTCGCTTACCGCCACAACAGATCAACGGGTGGATGCGATCTCGCTGGCCCTCCACTCCGCTCTGGACCACTTGGACAACAAAAACTCATATGTCAGGCTGTTATTCATCGATTACAGCTCGGCATTTAATACAATCATCCCCTCCAAGCTGGTTACCAAACACGCAGAACTGGGTCTCTGCGCATCCCTCTGCAATTGGATCCTCGACTTCCTCACTCTCAGACCACAGTCTGTTCGTATTGGTGGAAATGTGTCAGACTCTATAACAATTAGCACGGGAGCACCTCAAGGCTGCGTGCTCAGCCCCCTGCTGTACTCACTCTATACTCATGACTGCGTAGCCGGACATAGTGCGAACTCCATCATCAAGTTCGCTGACGACACCACTGTTGTGGGACGTATCACTGATGGGGATGAGTCAGAGTATAGAAGAGAGATCGAGCAACTGTCCATATGGTGCCAGCACAATAACCTGGCCCTCAACACCAGCAAAACCAAGGAACTGATTGTGGACTGGAAGAAGTAGGATGGGGACCCACAGTCCCGTTTATATCAACGGGTCGATGGTTGAAAGGGTCAAGAGCTTCAAATTCATGGGCGTGCACATCTCTGAAGATCTTTCCTGGTCCGAGAACACTGATGCCATTATTAAGGAAGCACATCAGCGCCTCTACTTCCTGAGAAGATTACGGAGAGTCGGTTTGTCAAGGAGGACTCTCTCTAACTTCTGCAGGTGCACAGTAGAGAGCATGCGCTGACCGGTTGCATCGTGGCTTGGTTCGGCAACTTGAGCGCCCTGGAGAGGAAAAGACTACAAAAAGTAGTAAACACTGCCCAGTCCATCATCGGCTCTGACCTCCCTTCCATCGAGGGGATCTATCGCAGTCGCTGCCTCAAAAAGGCTGGCAGTATCATCAAGGACCCACACCATCCTGGCCACACACTCATCTCCCTGCTACCTTCAGGTAGAAGGTACAGGAGCCTGAAGACTGCAACGACCAGGTTCAGGAATAGCTACTTCCCCACAGCCATCAGGCTATTAAACCTGGCTCGGACATAACACTGAACTTTATTAGCCAATACTGTTATTTGCACTTTATCAGTATATTGACTCATGTGTGTATATATTTATAGAATGCCTTGTAGTCAATGCCTACTATGTTCTGTTGTGCTGAAGCAAAGCAAGAATTTCATTGTCCTACCAGAGACACATGACAATAAACTCACTTGACTTGAGTAATCTGTATAGTCTCTTTCTAGAGGGTGAAAATTCCTCCAGACATCAAGAAAACCAAATTCTTCACAGGTAGTGTTTAGTAGTTTTGTTAACTGGTTCTTATTCTTCTTTTTACTTGTCGTATCAAGCCTATGATTCAGTATAACATTCATATCCAAAGTAATTCCAAAGTAAATCAATTCCAAAGTAAAGTCTAAACTCAGCAGGTCAGGCAGCATCTGTGGAGAACATGGATAGGTGACGTTTTGGGATGGGACCCTTCTTCAGAGTCGACCACCTTCGATCTGAACGAGGGTCCCGACCTGAAACGTCACCTATCCATGTTCTCCACAGATGCTGCCTGACCCGCTGAGTTACTCCAGCACTCTGTGAAACGTCACCTATCCATGTTCTCCACAGATGCTGCCTGACCCGCTGAGTTACTCCAGCACTCTGTGAAACGTCACCTATCCATGTTCTCCACAGATGCTGCCTGACCCGCTGAGTTACTCCAGCACTCTGTGAAACGTCACTATCCATGTTCTCCACAGATGCTGCCTGACCCGCTGAGTTACTCCAGCACTCTGTGCCTTTCCTTGGTAAGCCAGCATCTTCTGTTGCATCTGTCTAAACCCAAGCGGTTATATCAGTGGAAGCTCCACTCTTTGTATTTTTGTCCAGTGGTGTAGCTGGTAGAGTTGCTGCCTCACAGCACCAGAGTCCCAAGTAAAATCCTGACTACAGGTGGTGTCAGTCCGGAGTTTGCACGTTCTCCCTGTGACCATGTGGGTTTTCTCCGGGTGCTCCAGTTTCCTCCCACATTGCTACATGCATAGGACAGGTTTGGAGGGATATGGGCCAAACACAGGCAGGTGGGACTAGTGTAGATGGGACATGCTTGGGCAGGTTGGGCCAAAGGGCCTGTTTCCACGCTCTGACTGTTCCAAAGAGATGCAGGTTTGTAGGTTAATTTACTTCTGTAAAGTGTCCCTAGTCTGTAGGATAGAACTAGCGTGATTGCTGGTCTGCGTGGACTCAGTGGGCCGAAGGGCCTGTTTCCACACCCTATGATTCTTTTCTAAAGACGTGCAGAATCGTAGGTTAATTGACAATAGAAACATAACAATTTCTGTAAATTGTCCCTAGTGTGTAGGATAGTGCCAGTATACAGCCCTGATTTGGTGGGCCGAAGGGCCTGTTTCCACGTAGTATGACGAGTATAAAAGTTGTGAGGTCATGTTGCAGTTGTATAAGACATTGTTGAGGCTGCATTTTAACAATATAACCATATAACCATATCACAATTACAGCACGGAAACAGGCCATCTCGACCCTTCTAGTCCGTGCCGAACACGTATTCTCCCCTAGTCCCATATACCTGCGCTCAGACCATAACCCTCCATTCCCTTCCCGTCCATATAACTATCCAATTTATTTTTAAATGATAAAAACGAACCTGCCTCCACCACCTTCACTGGAAGCTCATTCCACACACCCACCACTCTCTGAATAAAGAAGTTCCCCCTCATGTTACCCCTGAACTTCTGTTCCTTAATTCTCAAGTCATGTCCCCTTGTTTGAATCTTCCCTACTCTCAGTAGTATGGAGTACACCATACTCCAGAATTGGCCTCACCAATAGAGTATTTTCACACACAGAGGGTGGTGGGTGTATGGAACGAGCTGCCAGAGGAGGTAGTTGAGGCTGGGACTATCCCAACGTTTAAGAAACTGTTAGACAGGTATATGGCTAGGACCGGTTTGGAGGGATATGGACCAAATGCGGGCAGGTGGGACTAGTGTAGCTGGGACATGTCGGGCCGAAGGGCCTGTATCCACGCTGTATGACTTCATGTCTCGATTACAAAGACGTGCACGTTTGTCGGTTAATTCGCAACGGAGACATAATGATTTGTGTAAATTGTCCCTAGTGTGTGTAGGATAGTGCTGGTGTACAGGTAATCAACGGCCGGCATGGACTCGGTGGGCCGAAGGGCCTGTATCTCAACTATAATAAAACTATGAACCCAGGGATGAAAGCTGTTGCCAGGTTCTGGACAGAAAGCACTCGTTTGTATCCGGTGGCTGCAATCATGTCTTTCTCCTCATCTCCGTGGACTCTAGTCTATTCCTCCATCAAGCTGAATCTTTGTAATCCCAGGGAGTTAGCTGAGAGGTGGTGGGTGGGTGGGAGAGAGAGGAGGAGCGGCGGGGGGGAGGAGAGAGAGAGAGAGAGAGAGAGAGAGAGGGGGTCAGACTGAACCTCCCTCTTGATGACACAAAAAGCTGGAGTAACTCAGCGGGTCAGGCAGCATCTGTGGGAGAACATGGATAGGTGACGTTTCACAGAGTGCTGGAGTAACTCAGCGGGTCAGGCAGCATCTGTGGAGAACGTGGATAGGTGACGTTTCACAGAGTGCTGGAGTAACTCAGCGGGTCAGGCAGCATCTGTGGAGCGAAGGAAATGGGCAAACTTTCGGGCCGAAACCCTGAAGGAAATAGGCAACGTTTCGGGCCGAAACCCGGAAGGGTTTCGGGCTGAAACGTTGCCTATTTCCTTCGCTCCATAGATGCTGCTGGAACATGGATAGGTGACGTTTCACAGAGTGCTGGAGTAACTCAGCGGGTCAGGCAGCATCTGTGGGGAACATGGATAGGTGACGTTTCACAGAGTGCTGGAGTAACTCAGCGGGTCAGGCAGCATCTGTGGGGAACATGGATAGGTGACGTTTCACAGAGTGCTGGAGTAACTCAGCGGGTCAGGCAGCATCTGTGGGGAACATGGATAGGTGACGTTTCACAGAGTGCTGGAGTAACTCAGCGGGTCAGGCAGCATCTGTGGAGAACATGGATAGGTGACGTTTCACAGAGTGCTGGAGTAACTCAGCGGGTCAGGCAGCATCTGTGGGGAACATGGATAGGTGACGTTTCACAGAGTGCTGGAGTAACTCAGCGGGTCAGGCAGCATCTGTGGGGAACATGGATAGGTGACGTTTCGGGTCGAGACCCTTCTTCAGACTGAGAGTCAGGGAGAGGGAAACAGGAGATTTGGACGGTGATGTGGAGAAATATAGAACAAATGAATGAAATATGCACAAAAAAAGTGAGGATGATAAAGGAAACTGTCTCTCTCTCTCTCTCTCTCTCTCTTTCTCTCTCTATAGCACTGTCTGTATCTCTCGTTTTCCCTTTCACCTCGTACACCAGCACCATCTTACACACTGGGGACAATTTACAGAAGCCAATGAGCCGACAACCCTGCACGTCTTTGGACTAGAGTCGTGCAGCTTTTTCGTGTGTGTCTCTGTCCTCGGTGTAATCCAGCATCTGCAGTTCCTCCTTACATCTGATCTCTATTGTGTCTGGTTTTTTCTGTCGAGCAGGCGCTGTTTAATTTTAAACCCCCCCCCCCCCCCCCCCCCCTTACACCCCCATTACACCCCCTCCCACTGGAGAATTTCACCCAGCATTGCGGAAAAGATTATGGAGATTGGAGGCGACAGTCAGATGACGGAGCCGATTCAAGTGGCATTTCTGGCCTTGCTCGCTGCCAGGTTGGTCTAAATGAAGCACATACGGACCATCGCAGACGGAGACATCGTCCCCAGCCAGACTGCACCGTTCCCGGGGACAGGTAAGCCTTTAATGTCTCCCTTATATTGCATTCGAAATTACATAAAGGCAGCTCGCAACCCTGAGACATAGGTTGCCCCGTCTGTGAATCTCAGCCCGGTGGCCAACATCATTTGGTGGGTGGATGGATAGCAATGTCTTTCTCCACACACCTAGTATATATATTCAGGTCGGTTTTGTATTCCACGCGATTAGAAAAAAAGAAAGATATCGGGGGGGGGGGGCAAGAATTAGAATTTGGGGTAAGAATTAGAGGGTAGAATTAGAGGGTAGAATTAGGGGCAAGAATTAGAGGGGCTAGAATTAGAGGGGTAGAAATAGAGGGTAGAATTAGAGGGCTGGAATTAGGGGCTAGAATTAGAATTTGGGGCAAGAATTAGGGGGCTAGAATTAGGGGGCTAGAATTAGGGGCTAGAATTAGGGGCTAGAATTAGGGGGCTAGAATTAGGGGCTAGAATTAGAATTTGGGGCAAGAATTAGAGGGCTAGAATTAGAGGGTAGAATTAGAGGCTAGAATTAGGGGCTAGAATTAGAGGGGTAGAATTAGAGGGTAGAATTAGAGGGCTAGAATTAGGGGCTAGAATTAGAGGCTAGAATTAGGGGCTAGAATTAGAGGGGTAGAATTAGGGGCTAGAATTAGAGGGGTAGAATTAGAGGGCTAGAATTAGAGGCTAGAATTAGATAGAATTAGAGGCTAGTATTAGGGGCTATAATTAGAGGGGTAGAATTAGAGGGGTAGAATTAGAGGGGTAGAATTAGAGGGGTAGAATTAGAGGGCTAGAATTAGGGGCTAGAATTAGAGGGTAGAATTAGAGGCTAGAATTAGGGGCAAGAATTAGAGGCTAGAATTAGAGGGTAAGAATTAGATGGTAGAATTAGAGGCTAGAATTAGAGGGGTAGAATTAGAGGGTAGAATTAGAGGGGGCTAGAATTAGAGGGGTAGAATTAGAGGGTAGAATTAGGGGCTAGAATTAGGGGCTAGAATTAGAGGGGTAGAATTAGAGGGGTAGAATTAGAGGGGTAGAATTTAGAGGGCTAGAATTAGGGGGCTAGAATTAGCGGCAAGAATTAGAGGGCTAGAATTAGAGGGCTAGAATTAGGGGGCTAGAATTAGCGGCAAGAATTAGAGGGCTAGAATTAGGGGGCTAGAATTAGGGGGCTAGAATTAGGGGCAAGAATTAGAGGCTAGAATTAGAGGGCTATGATTAGGGGGCTAGAATTAGAGAGCTATAATTAGAATTAGAGACTAGAATTAGGGGCTAGAATTAGAGGGTAGAATTTGGGGCTTGGAATTTGGGGCTAGAATTGAGGGCTAGAATTAGAGGGCTAGAATTAGAGGGCTAGAATTAGAGGGCAAGAATTAGGGGCCAACATTAGAGGCTAGAATTGGGGGCAAGAATGAATCGCTACATGTTGTGTGTGTTGTTACTCGGTTATTCTAAGCGTTGCATATTGCGAAGGTTGTCTCGGTTATTTTCCACTCTGCTGCCCAAAATGAACCCCTAAACTCGTTTAGCGTCGGTTCTGCTAAAATAAAACATGCACAATGTGCGTTGTGGCTATTTTATTTTCCCCCCCCCCCCCCCAACTACTTTCATCCGTTGCAGCTTCTTGGGGAAAATGTAACTGAATTTCCGGGCTTTCCACCACCGCCACCTCCATCCATCCATCAAGGTACAGTTACAATTTGTTTAGATTTATTTCCCCCTCCCACCACTCCATCTATTAGTGTTCCCCGGGCTCCAAGAAGCGATCGATGAGCGTCGTGATGGGAATGACAAGCGGGATGTACACACACTTGGATAACATAATCCGTCCTTCCCCCTTCAATCTGCCATCGCCGGCGACAAAATACTCGACAGCAGTGATTTGCTGCTGAATCAGTGAGTGACACAAATCTCTCATCCTTGAAGGAAACAGACCTCTCATTTTCCCAGTTCAGCCCCCCCCCCCTCAAATCCACTTGCTTTATTCTATATGCTTAGTCTAATTTAATGTCTTTGTTTCATCCCTGCCTCTCTCTGCCTTTGCGCTTGTTTGTATGTGGCTTGGTGCATTACTGATTCCTGATTCATTTTTAATCTTTCAAAGGGGGTGGGGTGGTTATATCCGTAGAATTATGGGTTAATATTCCAGATGCTTCTCTTTCCTTCACACAACTCCCCCCCCCCCCCCCCCCCCCCTCCCCACTAAATCACCAACCAGTAATTACAAATAATCAAACCTTTATTAATTTCACAACAAGTGGAGAAATGGCCTTTGGTCACAGCGGGCGTCAAATTGTACAGGTTTGCCTTGCCAACCAGAATTCGTCCACTTATGATCATTCGGAGGTGTGATCTGAGAATATTACTCCGTTATGCCAGGATGTAGAGCAGTACAGCACAAGGAACAGCCCTTCGGCCTGCAGTGTTGGTGCCGAGCATGATAGACAATAGGCAATAGGTGCAGGTGTAGGCCATTCGGCCCTACGAGCCAGCACCGCCATTCAATGTGATCATGGCTGATCATCCCCAATCAGTACCCCGTTCCTGCCTTCTCCCCATATCCCCTGACTCCGCTATTTTTAAGAGCCCTATCTAGCTCTCTCTTGAAAGCATCCAGAGAACCTGCCTCCACCGCCCTCTGAGGCAGAGAATTCCACAGACTCGCCACTCTCTGTGAGAAAAAGTGTTTCCTCGTCTCCGTTTCTAAATGGCTTACTCCTTATTTTTAAACTGTGGCCCCTGGTTCTGGACTCCCCCAACATCGGGAACATGTTTCCTGCCTCTAGCGTGTCCAAGCCCTTAACAATCTTATATGTTTCAATGAGATACCCTCTCATCCTTCTAAACTCCAGAGTGTACAAGCCCAGCTGCTCCATTCTCTCAGCATATGACAGTCCCGCCATCCCGGGAATTAACCTTGTAAACCTACCCTGCACTCCCTCAATAGCAAGAATGTCCTTCCTCAAATTAGGGGACCAAAACTGCACACAATACTCCAGGTGTGGTCTCACTAGGGCTCTGTACAACTGCAGAAGGACCTCTTTACTCAACTCCTCTTGTTACATCCTTTTGATTCTGAGACCGGGGGAAAACTCACGTAGGTTGCGGGGAGAAGAGGCCTTTGACGTACAGACAGCACCCGTAGTCGGGATCGAACCCGGGATTCTGGCGCTGTGAGGCAGCAACTCTACCGCTGCACCATCTTGCCGCCCTGTTCTCATTTATCTTGCGACAAGGTATTTGACTAAACGTGATTTCTCTTTCACTAAACTATTTTGCCTTTGCCAGATTGTTCCGTGGTATTTAACCAGCGTCTAACAATTTCCCCGTGACACACGTTTAATGAATTGGCCTTGAGTCTCCTACTTTCTGTCTAGCTTTTTGAATAAATAAGGTGAACTGACGCTGTGAAGCTTACACAGGGAGTGACGTCTGTCCGTGCATGAGCTGTACTATAGAAATCCCTCCTCATCTCCTTTCTAGAGGAACATACTTTTATTCTGGAACTGTGCCTTAAATCCATGTCCTCTGGTTCTTGATTCCTCTACTCTGGGCAAAAGACTCTGTACGTCTACCCAATCTATTCCTCACATGATTTTATACAGCTCTAGAAGATCACCCCTCATCCTCCTGCGCTCCAAGGAATAGTCCCAGCCTGCTCAACCTCCCCCGACAGCTCACACCCTCTAGTCCTGGCAACATCCTCGTAAATCTTCTCTGTACCCTTTCCAGCTTGACAACATCTTTCCTATAACATGGCGCCCAGAACTGAACACAATACTCTAAATGCAGCCTCACGAACGTCTTATACAACTGCAACATGACCTCCCAACTTCTATACTCAATACTCTGACTGATGAAGGCCAGAGTGCCAAAAGCCTTGTTGACCACCTTATCTACCTGCGACTCTACCTTCAAGGAACCATGCACCTGTACTCCTAGATCCCTCTGCTCTACAACACTACCCAGAGACCTACCATTCACTGTGTAGGTCCTGCCCTTGTTCGACGTCCCAAAATGCAACACCTCACACTTCTCTGTACTAAATTCCATCAACCATTCCTCCGCCCACCTGGCCAATCGATCCAGATCCTGCTGCAATCATTCACAACCATCTTCACTATCTGCAAAAACAACTTTTTCTCACAGAGAGTGGTGAGTCTGTGGAATTCTCTGCCTCAGAGGGCGGTGGAGGCCGGTTCTCTGGATGCTTTCAAGAGAGAGGTAGATAGGGCTCTTAAAAATAGCGGAGTCAGGGGATATGGGGAGAAGGCAGGAACGGGATACTGATTGGGGATGATCAGCCATGATCACATTGAATGGCGGTGCTGGCTCGAAGGGCCAAATGGCCTACTCCTGCACCTGTTGAAACATATAAGATTATAAAGGGTTTGGACATGCTAGACTTCGGCAGCTTACACCCCAGCGGTATAAACAGTGACCTCTAACTTCAAGTAACCCTTGCCTTCCATCCTCTCCCCTCTTCGCAGTTCTCCGACCAGTCTGACTTCTAACTACATTTTATCTGTTTGCTTTATTGTTACCTTCTCCTATTCTATATTTTCCTTGATCACTATCCCCTTTGTCCTGGTTTCACACTCTACACTTTCTTATCTATGTATCTCCCTCTCCCCCTGACATCTGTCTGAAGAGGGGTTTCGACCCGAAACGTCACCCGTTCCTTCTCTCCGGAGATGCTGCCTGTCCCGCTCCAGCATTTTGTGTCTTTCTATCGGTGGTATTTAAGAGGCTTTTAAACAGGCACATGGTAGTGCAGGGAATGGAGGGATATGGATCACGTGCAGGCAGAGGAGATTAGTTTATCGGCATCATTTTCTTACATACGATGTGGGCTGAAGGGCCTGTTCCTGTGGGCCTATTATTGTGGGCCTGTTGCTGTGGGCCTATGATTGTGGGCCTGTTGCTGTGAGCCTATGATTGTGGGCCTGTTGCTGTGGGCCTATGATTGTGGGCCTGTTCCTGTGGGCCTATTATTGTGGGCCTGTTGCTATGGGCCTGTTGCTATGGGCCTGTTGCTATGGGCCTGTTGCTATGGGGCCTGTTGCTATGGGGCCTGTTGCTGTGGGCCCGTTCCTGTGGGCCCGTTCCTGTGGGCCCGTTCCTGTGGGCCCGTTCCTGTGGGCCCGTTATTGTGGGCCTGTTCCTGTGGGCCTGTTCCTGTGTTCAGTTCTATGTTCGAAGAAAAATACACTGTAGATAAATGAGAACAGATTTCGAGAAGACATTGATAAGGCATGAAAGGTTGATGGAAATAGAAAATTCATAGCATAAAAGATTTTCAGTGGGGCTAGAAGATTAGCTGGCTAACAGCAAACCGAAACAAGGTGTAAAAAGGTTGGTAAAATTTAATGAGTGGTATGTTACTGGATAGATAGAGTGCTGGAGTAACTTAGAGGCAGCATCGGTGGAGAACGTGGATAGGTGACGCTTCACAGAGTGCTGGAGTAACTCAGCGGGTCAGGCAGCATCGGTGGAGAACATGGATAGGTGATGTTTCAGAGTGCTGGAGTAACTCAGCGGGTCAGGCAGCATCTGTGGAGCCTGTTTCCGTGCTGTATGACTCTGTGACTCTTGACTTCATGCTCCTGTTCAAATGTCTTTGTTATTGCACCTGCCTCAACTCCCTCCTCTGGCAGCTCGTCCCATTTACCCACCACCCTCTGAATGAAAATGTTGTCTTAAACCTATGTCCTCTGGTTCTTTATTCTTCTACCCTGTGCAAGTACCCGATCTAATCCGCCTCATGATTTTGTACACCTCTGTAAGATCATCTCTTATCTTCGGCGGCTCCAAGGAATAGAGTCCTAGACTGCTCAACCTCCCCCTACACCTCAGGCCCTCGAGTCCCGGCAACATCCTTGTAAATCTTCTCTGCAGTCTTTCCAACTTGATGATATCCTTCCGTTCACAGTGTTGAGCAAAACTCAACACAGTGCTCCGAATGCGACCTCACCAATGTCTTGTATGACTGTAACTTTTTATGGGCCTGTCTCACTTAGGCGACTTTTTAGGCGACTGCAGGAGACTATGCGATCGCCACATGTTCGCGGGTGGTTGCCGGGGAGTCGCCTTCATGGTCGTGAGGAGTTCCCGCATTCTGGGAACTAGTCGCGGCCTCATTATGGTCGCCGAGAATTTTTCAACATGTTGAACAATTAGCGGCGACTGGAATGAAGCCGCCCTGGAGAGTAGCGAGAATTCCCGTGCCGTAGGTGGGTCGCCAGGAGGTCCTAGTGGGTTGCCAGGAGGTCAAAGATTCTCAGAGGTTCTCGTAGGTTGTAGCCGGTGCTGACCGGTGAATTTCATTGGCTCATCGGGGGAAAAAAAAGGTAAGCGGTAGTTTTCAGAACCAAGGATAACCGACCGGTAATGTTAAATGTCCGCCGAGCTTCACAGACTTCTTAAAGGTTGTCCCCACTCCTTCTCCCACCTTCTCCCCCCCCCCCCCCCATTTTAAAGGAGTTACCGTACACTGTGCTTTAGCCGTCATAATTACAGCTCCAACCTTCCCGTTCATCGCGGTGTGTGTCTGTATCACCTTGGCTTTGCACCGTGTGAATTTTTTAGACAGCGCTCCCCCCGCTTACCCTGTCCCCGCCTGCATAATGGGCTGGTGAAGGAAGCTTTGTGTTTGTGTTTGTGTGTGTGTGTGTGTTCCACTCTGACAGTCGCTGTTCCAGTTGCCGGTTTTTCAGACGACTGCCGGCAACTTGGCAGTCCGCTGAAAAATCGGCGAAGTGGGACAGGCCCATTACCATGCCAACATCTCACCCCTCACCCTCGTGGGTTAACCCATGCTGAGCGTTTGACGGCACTGGGCCTGTACTCGCTGGAGTTTAGAAGGTTGAGGGGGGATCTCATTGAAACTTACCGAATAATGAAAGGCCTGGATAGAGCGGATCTGGAGAGGATGTTTCTCCGTGGATTGTCACCTTGTCGTGGTGGAGAAGCTTGTGTGGACCTGAGATCCTGAGAGCGATGCCGTCTGGAGCTATTCTCCTGGTAGGCCCACCCATGCCAGTAAGGTCGAGGGGAGGTCTCTGACAAAGAGCCAATCCAACCAAGACCTCAACGGTGGAACAGGCGGAGGACGATGGCTGACCTTAGTGGAGCGTCACAACGGCTGGGAAGGCGGATGAAGGCTGCAGCAGAAAAGGGTCTCCGGTCGTCTTGGACTCCATGCCACTGGATCCTGACCCAGATCTGTCAAGGACCGTGGGGGGGGCTGTCTGTGCACCAGTCTCCCCACGTTAAACAAAGTCACGCACAGGCGTCCTCCAACCTTGGAGACACCCATGGCCAGCCACGACCGAAGGGGGACTAAGGAGAGGATGTGTCCACTAGTGGGAGAGTCTAGGACCAGAGGGCGCAGCCTCAGAATAAATGGACGTACCTTTAAAAAGGAGATGATAAGCAATTTCTTTAGTCAGAGGGTGGTGAATCTGTGGAATTCTTTGCCACAGAAGGCTGTGGAGGCCAAGTTAATGGATATTTTTTGAGGCGGAGATTGACAGATTCTTGATCACTACGGGTGTCAGGGGTTACGGGGTGAAGGCAGGAGAATAGGGTCGAGAGGGAAAAATAGATCAGCCATGATTGAATGATGGAGTACACTTGATGGGCTGAATGGCCTAATTCTGCTCCTAGAACCTATGAACTTGTGCCCTTCTGCATTCAGGAACAAAGTCCTAGTCTGCCCAATCTCTCTCCCTGTAGCTCAGGCCCTGGCAACATCCTCGCCACTATTCTCCACAGTCTTAACAGCATCTTTCCTATAGCAGGGTGACCAAAACTGAGCATAATCCCCCCAAAGCAGCCTCACCAACGTCTTGTACAACCGCAACATGATGTCACAACCTCTCCCCCTCATCCTCCTGCGCTCCAAGGAATAGAGTCTTAGCCTGCCCAACTTATCCCAGTAGCTCAGGCTCTCGAGTCCCGTAAACATCCTCGTAAATCTTCTCCGTATTAACCAACCTGATCTCCCGGTGGCTCAGCACTTCAACTCCTCCTCCCATTCTGAATCGACCTTTCTGTCCTGGGCCTCCTCCATGGCCAGAGTGAGGCCCAGCGCAAATTGGGGGAACAGCACCTCATATTTCGCTTGGGTAGTTTACACCCCAGCGGTATGAACATTGACCTCCAATTTCAGGTAGTCCCTGCTTTCTCCCTCCTTCCCCTCCCTTTCCCAGCTCTCCCCACAGCCCACTGTCTCCGCCTCTTCCTTTCTTTTTCCCACCCCCTCCCCCAACATCAGTCTGAAGAAGGGTCTCGACCCGAAACGTCGCCTATTCCTTCTCTCCATAGATGCTGCCTCACCCGCTGAGTTTCTCCAGCAATTTTTTTTGTCTACCTTCGATTTTTCCAGCATCTGCATTCCTTCTTAAACGTAAATCTTCTCTGCACTCTTGAGAAAAGGTGTAGGTGACATCTCGGGTCAAGAGATGTCACCCTCTTCAGATACCTGTCCTGCCGAGTTACTCCAGCATTTTTGGGTCTGTCTTCGGCGTAAACCAGCATCTGCAGTTCCTTCCTGCCGAAGATAAGACACTCAATGCTGGAGCCAACTCAGCGGGACAGAGGCAGCATCTCTGGAGAGAAGGAATGGGTGACGTTTGGGGCCCTTCG
>CM075995.1:8788543-8907975 GCA_038087875.1 Malacoraja senta | reverse complement strand
GTTGCTATGGGCCTGTTGCTATGGGCCTGTTGCTATGGGCCTGTTGCTATGGGCCCGTTCCTGTGGGCCCGTTCCTGTGGGCCCGTTCCTGTGGGCCCGTTCCTGTGGGCCCGTTATTGTGGGCCTGTTCCTGTGGGCCTGTTCCTGTGTTCAGTTCTATGTTCGAAGAAAAATACACTGTAGATAAATGAGAACAGATTTCGAGAAGACATTGATAAGGCATGAAAGGTTGATGGAAATAGAAAATTCATAGCATAAAAGATTTTCAGTGGGGCTAGAAGATTAGCTGGCTAACAGCAAACCGAAACAAGGTGTAAAAAGGTTGGTAAAATTTAATGAGTGGTATGTTACTGGATAGATAGAGTGCTGGAGTAACTTAGAGGCAGCATCGGTGGAGAACGTGGATAGGTGACGCTTCACAGAGTGCTGGAGTAACTCAGCGGGTCAGGCAGCATCGGTGGAGAACATGGATAGGTGACGTTTCACAGAGTGCTGGAGTAACTCAGCGGGTCAGGCAGCATCGGTGGAGAACGTGGATAGGTGACGCTTCACAGAGTGCTGGAGTAACTCAGCGGGTCAGGCAGCATCGGTGGAGAACGTGGATAGGTGACGCTTCACAGAGTGCTGGAGTAACTCAGCGGGTCAGGCAGCATCGGTGGAGAACATGGATAGGTGATGTTTCAGAGTGCTGGAGTAACTCAGCGGGTCAGGCAGCATCTGTGGAGCCTGTTTCCGTGCTGTATGACTCTGTGACTCTTGACTTCATGCTCCTGTTCAAATGTCTTTGTTATTGCACCTGCCTCAACTCCCTCCTCTGGCAGCTCGTCCCATTTACCCACCACCCTCTGAATGAAAATGTTGTCTTAAACCTATGTCCTCTGGTTCTTTATTCTTCTACCCTGTGCAAGTACCCGATCTAATCCGCCTCATGATTTTGTACACCTCTGTAAGATCATCTCTTATCTTCGGCGGCTCCAAGGAATAGAGTCCTAGACTGCTCAACCTCCCCCTACACCTCAGGCCCTCGAGTCCCGGCAACATCCTTGTAAATCTTCTCTGCAGTCTTTCCAACTTGATGATATCCTTCCGTTCACAGTGTTGAGCAAAACTCAACACAGTGCTCCGAATGCGACCTCACCAATGTCTTGTATGACTGTAACTTTTTATGGGCCTGTCTCACTTAGGCGACTTTTTAGGCGACTGCAGGAGACTATGCGATCGCCACATGTTCGCGGGTGGTTGCCGGGGAGTCGCCTTCATGGTCGTGAGGAGTTCCCGCATTCTGGGAACTAGTCGCGGCCTCATTATGGTCGCCGAGAATTTTTCAACATGTTGAACAATTAGCGGCGACTGGAATGAAGCCGCCCTGGAGAGTAGCGAGAATTCCCGTGCCGTAGGTGGGTCGCCAGGAGGTCCTAGTGGGTTGCCAGGAGGTCAAAGATTCTCAGAGGTTCTCGTAGGTTGTAGCCGGTGCTGACCGGTGAATTTCATTGGCTCATCGGGGGAAAAAAAGGTAAGCGGTAGTTTTCAGAACCAAGGATAACCGACCGGTAATGTTAAATGTCCGCCGAGCTTCACAGACTTCTTAAAGGTTGTCCCCACTCCTTCTCCCACCTTCTCCCCCCCCCCCCCCCCCATTTTAAAGGAGTTACCGTACACTGTGCTTTAGCCGTCATAATTACAGCTCCAACCTTCCCGTTCATCGCGGTGTGTGTCTGTATCACCTTGGCTTTGCACCGTGTGAATTTTTTAGACAGCGCTCCCCCCGCTTACCCTGTCCCCGCCTGCATAATGGGCTGGTGAAGGAAGCTTTGTGTTTGTGTTTGTGTGTGTGTGTGTGTTCCACTCTGACAGTCGCTGTTCCAGTTGCCGGTTTTTCAGACGACTGCCGGCAACTTGGCAGTCCGCTGAAAAATCGGCGAAGTGGGACAGGCCCATTACCATGCCAACATCTCACCCCTCACCCTCGTGGGTTAACCCATGCTGAGCGTTTGACGGCACTGGGCCTGTACTCGCTGGAGTTTAGAAGGTTGAGGGGGGATCTCATTGAAACTTACCGAATAATGAAAGGCCTGGATAGAGCGGATCTGGAGAGGATGTTTCTCCGTGGATTGTCACCTTGTCGTGGTGGAGAAGCTTGTGTGGACCTGAGATCCTGAGAGCGATGCCGTCTGGAGCTATTCTCCTGGTAGGCCCACCCATGCCAGTAAGGTCGAGGGGGAGGTCTCTGACAAAGAGCCAATCCAACCAAGACCTCAACGGTGGAACAGGCGGAGGACGATGGCTGACCTTAGTGGAGCGTCACAACGGCTGGGAAGGCGGATGAAGGCTGCAGCAGAAAAGGGTCTCCGGTCGTCTTGGACTCCATGCCACTGGATCCTGACCCAGATCTGTCAAGGACCGTGGGGGGGGCTGTCTGTGCACCAGTCTCCCCACGTTAAACAAAGTCACGCACAGGCGTCCTCCAACCTTGGAGACACCCATGGCCAGCCACGACCGAAGGGGGACTAAGGAGAGGATGTGTCCACTAGTGGGAGAGTCTAGGACCAGAGGGCGCAGCCTCAGAATAAATGGACGTACCTTTAAAAAGGAGATGATAAGCAATTTCTTTAGTCAGAGGGTGGTGAATCTGTGGAATTCTTTGCCACAGAAGGCTGTGGAGGCCAAGTTAATGGATATTTTTGAGGCGGAGATTGACAGATTCTTGATCACTACGGGTGTCAGGGGTTACGGGGTGAAGGCAGGAGAATAGGGTCGAGAGGGAAAAATAGATCAGCCATGATTGAATGATGGAGTACACTTGATGGGCTGAATGGCCTAATTCTGCTCCTAGAACCTATGAACTTGTGCCCTTCTGCATTCAGGAACAAAGTCCTAGTCTGCCCAATCTCTCTCCCTGTAGCTCAGGCCCTGGCAACATCCTCGCCACTATTCTCCACAGTCTTAACAGCATCTTTCCTATAGCAGGGTGACCAAAACTGAGCATAATCCCCCAAAGCAGCCTCACCAACGTCTTGTACAACCGCAACATGATGTCACAACCTCTCTCCCCTCATCCTCCTGCGCTCCAAGGAATAGAGTCTTAGCCTGCCCAACTTATCCCAGTAGCTCAGGCTCTCGAGTCCCGGAAACATCCTCGTAAATCTTCTCCGTATTAACCAACCTGATCTCCTGGTGGCCCAGCACTTCAACTCCCCCTCCCATTCTGAATCCGGCCTTTCTGTCCTGGGCCTCCTCCATGGCCAGAGTGAGGCCCACCGTAAATTGGGGGAACAGCACCTCATATTTTGCTTGGGTAGTTTACACCCCAGCGGTATGAACATTGACTTCTCCAATTTCAGGTAGTCCCTGCTTTCTCCCTCCTTCCCCTCCCCTTCCCAGCTCTCCCACAGCCCACTGTCTCCGCCTCTTCCTTTCTTTTTCCCACCCCCTCCCCCAACATCAGTCTGAAGAAGGGTCTCGACCCGAAACGTCGCCTATTCCTTCTCTCCATAGATGCTGCCTCACCCGCTGAGTTTCTCCAGCAATTTTTTTTGTCTACCTTCGATTTTTCCAGCATCTGCAGTTCCTTCTTAAACGTAAATCTTCTCTGCACTCTTGAGAAAAGGTGTAGGTGACATCTCGGGTCAAGAGATGTCACCCTCTTCAGATACCTGTCCTGCCGAGTTACTCCAGCATTTTTGGGTCTGTCTTCGGCGTAAACCAGCATCTGCAGTTCCTTCCTGCCGAAGATAAGACACTCAATGCTGGAGCAACTCAGCGGGACAGAGGCAGCATCTCTGGAGGGAAGGAATGGGTGACGTTTCTGGTCGAGACCCTTCTTCTCAGCCCGAAGCGTCACAAATTCCTTCCTACATGATCTCTGCACTCTTTCCAGCTTAACAGGGTCAAACAGGGTGGGCAAAACTGAACACAGTACTCCAAGTGCGGGCTCACAGTTGGAATCTTGAGAGTCAGGTTTAATAAAACAGAATTTAACATTTCATTCGCTTCGAGCCTGCAGGCATTAGCCAGAAGCATTTATACTTACAGTCCAATTGTTCCCCTCTGTATTGCCTTTGCTGTGGTAATTTCTTTGACACGGTTCACTTTAATACGTTTTCTAGGTTTTATGCTTTCAAAATATTATGAATAATTTATTTTTGGAATGGCTCATTAACATGGCAGGAGCCCTGCAGAGACACACAGTGCTGGAGTAACTCAGCGGGTCAGGCAGCATCTGTGGAGAACATGGATAGGTGACGTTTCACAGAGTGCTGGAATAACTCAGCGGGTCAGGCAGCAGTTCTGGAGCAAAATGCAATAGATGACGTTTTGGGTCAAGACCCGTCTTCAGACTGAGAGTCAGGGGAGAGGGGAGCGAGAGATATAGACGGTACTTAGGATAAATGAGTGGAAGATATGCAGAGAGCAACGATAATCAAGGAAATGTGGAGCCCACAATGCTCCATTGTAGGCAGTGGAATCGGTGATAACGACTAGATACAGATAGTGGAACTTAACCGGTCGACAGTGAAACTAGTACGCGACTAGGGTGGGGGAGGGACCCAGAGAGAGGGGAAGCAAGGGTTACTTGAAGTTGGAGAAGTCAATGTTCATACCGCTGGGGTGTAAGCTGCCCAAGCGAAATATGAGGTGCTGTTCCTCCAATTTGCGTTGGGCCTCACTCTGGCAAATAGAATGCTCAGCCCTGCATTCATACAGTGTGCAAACAGGCCTTTCGGCCCAACTTGCCCACACCGGCCAACATGTCCCATCTACACTAGTCTCACCTGCCTGAGTTTGGCCCATATCCCTCCAAAACCCATCCTATCCATGTACCTGCCTTATACGTTGTGATAGTCCCTGCCTCAACTACCTCTTCCGGCAGCTCGTTCCATACACCCGCCACCCTTTGTGTAGGAAAAAGTTACCCCTCGGGTTCCTATTAAATCTTTTCCCCTTCACCTTAAATCTATCTCAATAGACAATAGGTGCAGGAATAGGCCATTCGGCCCTTCGAGCCAGCACCGCCATTCAATGTGATCATGTCTGATCATCCCCAATCAGTACCCCGCTGCTCCCTTCTCCTCTGGTCTTCGATTCACCTACTCTGGGCAAGAGACTCTGTGCAAAGAAATTGTATGGTGGCTCTGGAACTAAGTTACATCTCAATAGTGATGGGTATAGATGGAGTCATCGAGTGATGCAGCGTGGAAACAGGCCCTTCGGCCCAACTTGCCCACACCGACCAACATCCCCCATCTACACTAGTCCCACCTGCCCACATTTGGCCCATATCCCTCCAAACCCGTCCTAGCCATGTACCTGTCTAATTGTTTTCTAAAAGTTGGGATAGTCCCAGCCTCAACTACCTCAGCCGGCAGCTCGTTCCGTACACCCACCACCCTTTGTGTGCAATGTTACCCCTCAGGTTCCTATTAAATCTTCTCCCCTTCACCTTAAACCTACGTCCTCTGGTCCTCGATTCCCCTACTCTGGGCAGGAGACTCTGTGCGTCTACCCGATCTATTCCCCTCGTGATTCTGGGGATGATCGGCCATGATCACATTGAATGGCGGTGCTGGCTCGAAGGGCCGAATGGACTACTCCTGCACCCATTGTCTATTGATTCCTCTCGAGCAGAATCAGGTTTGTGTTTAAAACACAATTGAAATCTCCTTTGCTGCTTTTGTTTCCTGCTCTTTGACCCACTTAGAGTGGTTACTGATTTTTCAAATCTCATAAACAAAACCGAGCCACACCGAAACGCAGCCTCAAACTAAATTACATTCCAAAAAATAGCCCAAGTGGGGTAAAAATGTTAAGTGGCATTTTCAGAAATGGGAATGAGTTAACCGTGATTTTTTTTAATTTGAATGTGTGTGTGATGTCCAATGTTGGGGCGGCACGGTGGTGCAGTGGGTAGAGTTGCTGCCTCGCAGCGCCAGAGACCCGGGTTCCATCCTGACTACGGCCGCTGTCTGTACGGAGTTTGCACGCTCTCCCCGTGACCTGTGTGGGTTTTCTCCAGGATAATTGGTTTCCTCCCAGACTCCAACCCCGTGCAGGTTTGTAGGTTAATTGGCTTGGTATAAATGTGTAATTGTCCCTAGTGTGTGTAGGATAAGGTTAGTGTGGAGGATCCACCGGTCGGTGCAGACACGGTGGGCCGAAGGGCCTTGTTCTCTAAACAAAACAAAATTCGTATAGACCAAGTCAGGGCAGAGAAGTAAGTTTATTGGCCAAGTATTCACATACAAGGAATTTGCCTTGGTGCTCCGCCCACAAGTAACAACATGACATACAGTGACAGTTACGAATGACTCAGAAAACACTAAACATTAATAATAATAAAACATTAATGATAAAACACCATTGATCAAGCATGTGAACCAACAAAATACCAGACCAAAGGGAGGCTACAGATTTTTGGCTGTTGAGTAGAGCAACTACTCGTGGATAAAAACAGTTTTTATGTCTGGCTGTGGCAGCTTTGACAGTCCGGAGTCGCCTTCCAGAGGGAAGTGATTCAAAGAGTTTGTGGCCAGGGTGAGAGGGGTCAGAGATGATCTTGCCCGCTCGCTTCCTGGCCCTTGCAGTGTACAGTTCATCAATGGAGGGAAGGTTGCAGCCAATAACCTTCTCTGCTGATCGGACGATTCGCTGCAGCCTCCGGATGTCGTGCTTGGTGGCTGAGCCAAACCAGACCATGATGGAGAAGGTGAGAACAGACTCTACGATGGCCGTGTAGAATTGGACCATCATTGCCTGTGGCAGATTGTGCTTCCTCAGCTGCCGCAGGAAGTACATCCTCTGTTGTGCCTTTTTGACTGTGGAGTCGATAGCCCCCCAACTTAAGGTCCTTGGAGATGATGGTTCCCAGGAACTTAAAAGACTCCACAGAGTCCAAAGGCAATCAAGGAACTGCAGATGCTGATTGACAAAAACGACAGAGTGCTGGAGTAACTCAGCAGGTCAGGCAGCATCTGTGGAGAACATGGATAGGTGACGTTTCACAGAGTGCTGGAGTAACTCAGCGGGTCAGGCAGCATCTGTGGAGAACATGGATAGGTGACGTTTCACAGAGTGCTGGAGTAACTCAGCGGGTCAGGCAGCATCTGTGGAGAACATGGATAGGTGACGTTTCACAGAGTGCTGGAGTTACTCAGCGGGACAGGCAGCATCTGTGGAGAACATGGATAGGTGACGTTTCACAGAGTGCTGGAGTTACTCAGCGGGACAGGCAGCATCTGTGGAGAACATGGATAGGTGATGGCTGGTCGGCGCGGTTTCGGTGGGCCAAACGGCTTGTGTCCATGCCGTATCTCGAAAAGTAGCGTTACCCTATTTGTACATAGCCCACTGCCAACACCTGGGGTTACACAGAACTGCAGATGGTGGTTTACAAAAAAAGACACAAAGTGCTGGAGTAACTCAGCAGCTCAGGAGGTATTTCATAGGTTAGTTCAGTGGATGTTAGTTGATTATGATATTGTCACATATATCGAGATACAGTGAAAAACGTTTTTATTGCGTGCTATTTGGTCGGAGAAAAGACTAGTTTGGTTTGGTTTATTGTCATGTGTAGAGGTGCAGTGAAAAGCTTTCGTTGCCTACTAACCATAAGGTCATATGTGATAGGAGTAGAATTAGGCCATTCAGCCCATCAAGTCTACTCCACCATTCAATCATGGCTTATCAGTTTCTCCCTCCTAACCGCATTCTCCTGCCTTCTCCCCATAACCCCGACACCCGTACTAATCAACAAACCAGCTAGTGCAAAGACTATACATGATTACAATCAAGCTGTCCTCAGTGTATGGATATGTGACAAAGGGAATGTCTAAGAAAGAACTGCAGATGCTGGAAAAATGGAAGGTAGACAAAAATGCTGGAGGAACTCAGCGGGTGAGCCAGCATCTATGGAGCGAAGGAATAGGTGACGTTTCGGGTCGAGACCCAAAAAGGGAATAATGTTTAGTGCAAGGTGAAGCCAGTAAAGTCCGATCAAAGATAGTCCGAGGGTCACCAATGAGGAAGATGGTAGTTCAGGACGGCTCTCTAGTTGTGACAATAGACAATAGGTGCAGGAGCAGGCCATTTGGCCCTTCGAGCCAGCACCGCCATTCAATGTGATCATGGCTGATCATCCCCAATCAGTACCCCGTGCCTGCCTTCTCCCCATATCCCCTGACTCCGCTATTTTTAAGAGCCCCATCTAGCTCTCCCTTGAAAGCATCCAGAGAACCTGCCTCCACTGCCCTCTGAGGCAGAGAATTCCACAGACTCACAACTCTCTGTGAGAAAATGTGTTTCCTCGTCTCCGTTCTAAATGGCTTACTCCTTATTCTTAAACTGTGGCCCCTGGTTCTGGACTCCCCAACATCGGGAACATGTTTCCTGCCTCTAGTGTGTCCAAGCCCTTAACAATCTTATATGTTTCAATGAAATGCCCTCTCATCCTTCTAAACTCCAGAGTGTACAAGCCCAGCCGCTCCATTCTCTCAGCATATGACAGTCCCGCCATCCCAGGAATTAACCTTGTAAACCTACGCTGCACTCAAGGGACGTGGGAGGAAACCGGAGCACCCGGAGAAAACCCACGCAGGTCACGGGGAGAACGTACAAACTCCGTACAGACTGCAACCGTGGTCAGGATGAAACCCAGGTCTCTGGCGCTGTGAGGCAGCAACTCCACCGCTGCAGTGTAACATTATTCTGCAATATAATGCTTTATGCTGATTGAAAATATAAGTCTTGGCATGCTGGTGAGGATGCAGTTATTATTGATGGCTGATTTTCTGCAGAGGATGAGAACTGTCTGGCCTCTTGTGGTGCGGTCATTTGGTGAAGAATCTCTTTGCGGAGGAGTTAAGTGGGGAATTTGCTGATAATTCAGACGCAAGGAGTGGAAGCTGGACAACTTTCATAAAATCTTTTAACTGGATTAAGCTGGAGAAACAATGAGATAGTTAATAGCACTAATACTGATTACATTATTAATTGGGCAGCAGCTATAGACTGTTACAATTAAATGTAAAAATGAAGAACTTTCCGAAGTTGCTTTTCTGCATTAGATACTTGGCTTGGGATCAGCTCCAGCCAACACAGCAAGAGACTGCGGCGAATTGTGGACGCAGCCCAGACCATCGCACAAACCAACCTCCCTTCCATTGACTCCATCTACACCTCGTGCTGCCTCAGCAAGGCCAGCAGCATCATCAAGGACCAGTCTCACCCCCGGCCGCTCCCTCTTCTCCCCTCTCCCTTCAGGCAAGAGGTACAGAAGTGTGAAAACACACACCTCCATATTCAGGGACAGTTTCTTCCCAGCTGTTACCAGACAACTGAACCATCCTCTCACCAACTAGAGAACGGTAGACCTCCCATCTATCTCATTGGAGACTCTTGGACTATCTTTAATCCGACTTTACCTTGCACTAAACGTTATTCCCTTTATTATGTATTTGTACACCGTGGACGTCTCAATTGTAATCATGTATTGTCTTTCTGCTGACTGGTTAGCACGCAACAAAGGTTTTTCACTGTACCCCGGTACAGGTGACAATATACTCAAGAGATGCTGCCTGACCCGCTGAGTTACTCCAGCACTCTGTGAAACATCACCTATCCATGTTCTCCACAGATGCTGCCTGACCCGCTGAGTTACTCCAGCACTCTGTGAAACGTCACCTATCCATGTTCTCCACAGATGCTGCCTGACCCGCTGAGTTACTCCAGCACTCTGTGAAACGTCACCTATCCATGTTCTCCACAGATGCTGCCTGACCCGCTGAGTAACTCCAGCACTCTGTGAAACGTCACCTATCCATGTTCTCCACAGATGCTGCCTGACCTGCCGAGTTAGTCCAGCACGTGGAGTCTTTTTTTTTGTAAACCAGCACCTGCAGTTCCTTGCGTCTTCAGACAAGAGCGCAAATGCATTTTCAATTACCTTTCTCCACCATTGATTGAAAGACACAGCATGGAATCAGGCCCTTCGGCCCAACATGCTGACCATCCATCACCCGTCCGCACCAGTTCTATCCTATCCCCAATTTCTCATCCACTCCCTACACATTAGAGGCAATTTACAGAGGGCCAATTAACCGACAAACCTGCACGTCTTTGGAGTGCGGGAGCAAACCCGGAGCACAGGAAGGACACCCACGCAGGTCACGGGGAGAACGTGCAAACTCCGTACAGACAGCACCCGTGGTCATGATTGGACCCGGGTCTCTGGCGCTGTGAGGCAGCAGCTCTACCTCTGCGCCATCGCGCCACCCATTTCTGTTTTTATTTCGGCTTTCCAGCAAGGGAAGTATCTAACTGCACAATTTCCCACTGATTTGCCTATTCATGGACTTTTTAAGATTTTATGACCTTAAGATTATTTGAAACGCAAGGACAAAAATGTAGATCTTTTAAACAATAATTCAAAAATTGCATCCTAAGAAACCGCCTCCTTACACAGCAATAAATGAGCCAGAATCGATTTTTTCAAAGACATTTTCATTTTTTTTTAACCTTTGGTTATTTTTATGGCTGCAGGCCGAGGTTGAGTAGGCTGGGACTCTATTCCTTGGAGCGCAGGAGGATGAGGGGAGAGAGGTGTACAAAGTCATGAGCGGAATAGATCGGGTAGATGCACAGAGTCTCTTGCCCAGAGTAGGGGAATCGAGGACCAGAGGACATAGGTTTAAGGTGAGAATAGAATAGAATGCCTTTTATTGTCATTCAAACAGATTGGTTTGAACGAAATTGCATTTTCTACAGTCTCAACATTACAAAAAAAAAACAAGACCCACACTGAACACAAACATCCATCACAGTGAATCTCCAACACCCCCTCACTGGAAGGCAAAAGTCTTATCTCTTCCCTTTGTTCTTCTCCCGCGGTCCAGCAGTCCAACTGCAGTGTCGAGGCGAACTGGGGCTCCCGATGTTAAAGCCCCCGGCAGGCGATGGTAAGTCCCGTGGCCGTTTAAGCCGCGCCAGGCGATGTTAGGCCCTGCTCTTAGTCCTTTAAACCCCGCGATTCCAGCGAGGGAAGTTGCCGTTGCGGGAGCTCCGAAAAGCGGTCTCCCACCAGGGACCTGTGAGCTCCCGATGTTCCTGTCCACTGGCCTGCGGCCGGAGCTTCCGAAGCTCCGAAGTCGGGTCGCAGCCACGCGCCACCACAGCTCTCCCCGCTCCGAAGTCGGCCAGCTCCGCGATGTCAGGTCCGCAGGCTCCGCGACTGGAGCCCTCAGGTTGGTCCCGGCCGGCTCCACGATGCTAGGCCCAACGACATCGGAGACCCGACAGGGAAAAAGTCGGGTCCCCGAGCAGGGAAGAGATTAACGGTTCCCCCCCCCCCCCCCCACCCCACCCCCCACATATACACAGCAAAAATAAATTAAAAAACCAGAGTCAAAACATACATTTAAACGAGACAAAAATAAAAAAAAAGACAGACGGACTAGTCGAGCCGCTGCCGTTAGGTTCCACCACACTAACTTGTGGGAATGATTTAAGGGCCTGTCCCACTTGCCGATTTTTTCGGTGACTGCCGGCATCATTGACTGACGTATCAGGTCACCGAAAAATTCGCGGCGTGATGACGTATTGACGCGCGGTGTTTTTTCAAGTGTCGCAACATTTTTTTCTGTCGCCGCTGGATTTTGATATGTTCAAAATCTTTTGCCGACACTGACATGATGCCGGCAGTCGCCGAAAAAATCGCCAAGTGGGACAGGCCCTTAAATAGGAACCTGAGGGGTGACCTGTTTTACACAAAGGCTGGTGGGTGTATGGAACGGGCTGCCGGAGGAGGTTGTTGAGCCTGGGACTATCCAAATGTTAGATAGGTACATGGATAGGACAGGTTTGGAGGGCTGTGGGCTAAACGCAGGCAGGTGGGACTAGTGCAGATGGGACATGTTGGTCGGTTTGGGCAAGATGGGACAAAGGGCCTGTTTGCCCGCTGTGTCACTCAGTGAGTCTATGCCATCAACCCTGCAGCAGGGAGACCAAAACTGAACACAATACTCCAAGTGCGCCCCTCACCAATGCCTTGTACAAATATAACATAACAACCCAACTTCTATAGACACAGAGTGCTGGAGTAACTCAGCGGGTGAGGCAGCATCTCTGGAGAGAAGGAATGGGCCACGTTTCGGGTCGAGCTGCGAGAGAGGATGCTGCAGAACTCTCGTCGGAGAGAGAAGGAGAACGTCCTCAACCCAACTTCTATACCCAGTAACCTGACTGATGAATGCCAGCCTGCCATGAGCCTTTTTTGTCACCCTATCTACCCGTGATGCCAGGATAGAGTCGTAGAGCGCGGAAACAGGCCTTCGGCCCAACTTGCCCACACTGCCCAACATGTCCGATCTACACTAGTCCAACCTGCCCATGCTTGGCCCATATCCCTCTAAACCTGTCCTATCCATGTACCTGTTCTAATGTCTTTTCAACATTGGATAGTCCCAGCCCCAACTACCTCTTCCGGCAGCTCGTTCCGTACACCCGCCTCCCTTTTTGTAGAAAAAGTTACCCCTCAGGTTCCTATTAAAACTTCCCCCCCCCCCCCCTCGCCTTAAACTATGTCGTATGGTTCTGGATTGCACTACTCTTGGCAAAAGACTCTGTGCGTTTACCCAACCTATTCCTCTCATGCGCTTGTTTATTTTAGTTTAGATTATTGTCACGTGTACCGAGGTACAGTGAAAAGCTTTTGTTGCGTGCTATCCAGTCAGTGGAAAGACAATACATGATTAGTCAAGCCGTCCACAGTGTACAGATACAGGATAAAGGGAATAATGTTTAGTGCAAAGTCCAGTCAGGTCCGATTAAAGATAGTTTGAAGGCCGCCAATGAGGTAGTTGGGAGGTCAGGACCGCTCTCTAGTTGGTGAGAGGACGGTTCAGTTGCTTGATAACAGCCGGAAGAAACTGTCCCCTAAATTTGGAGGTGTGCGTTTACAACTTCTCACAAACAAGTCTCACCAACTTCTACAGATGCGCCGTAGAAAGCATTTTATCGGGATGCATCGCGGCACGGTTTGGGAACAGCTCCATCCAAGACCACAAGAAATTGCAGAGAATTGTGGACGCAGCCCAGACCGTCACACAAACCAACCTCCCTTCCATTGACTCCATCTACACCTCACGCTGCCTCGGCAAGGCCAGCAGCATCATCAAGGACCAGTCTCACCCCCGGTCACTCTCTCTTCTCCCCCTCTCCCATCGGGCAAATGGTACAGAAGTGTGAAAGCGCACACCTCCAGATTCAGGGACAGTTTCTTCCCAGCTGTTATCAGGCAACTGAACCATCCTACCACAACCAGAGAGCAGTGCTGAACTGCTATCTACCTCATTGGTGACCCTCGGACTATCTTTGATTGGACTTTGCTGGCTTTACCTTGCACTAAACATTATTCCCTTATCATTTATCTGTACACTGAGAACGGCTCGACTGTAATCATGTATAATCTTTCCTCTGACTGGATAGCACGCAACAAAAGCTTTTCACTGTACACTTGGTACACGTGACAATAAACTAAACTGAACTGAGCCACTGTGGTGCATTCACAAGGGTAAATACAACCTTGTTAGTCTCGTCAGCACCTGGGGAATTTTACAATTAGAATTAAAATACATTATGAAACCGCTGTGGATCCTAAATTAATTGATAGGAATTAGCGTGGGATGTACAAGAGGGAAGAATTGTGGTACAAATCATCAATGTTATTGATTAAATGTCAAATCTGTGATTAAGTGTTGAGATAGAGTCATAGAGTGATAGTGTGGAAACAGGCCCTTCAGCCCAACTTGCCCAAACCAGCCAACATATCCCATCGACACTAGTCCCACCTGCCTGCATTTGGCCCATATCCCTCTAAACCTGTCCTATCCATGTACCTGTCTAACTGCTTCTTAACCATTACAATAGTGCCTACCTCCTCCAGCAGCTCATTCCATACACCCCCCACCCTTTGTGTGAAAAGGTTACCCATTGGGTTCCGATCTACCCCCCACCCCCCCCCCCCACCCCATCACCTTAAACCTTTGTCCTCTGGTCCTTGATTCACCTATGGGCAAGAGACCTGATCTATTCCTCTTATGATATTGTACACCTCTACAAGATCACCCCCCATCCTTCTGCGCTCCAAGGAATAGAGACCCAGCCTGCTCAAGTACCTAGTCTGAAGAAGGGTTTCGGCCCAAAACGTTGCCTATTTCCTTCGCTCCATAGATGCTGCTGCACCCGCTGAGTTTCTCCAGCACTTTTGTCTACCTCCCAGCCTACTCAACCTCTCCCTGTAGCTCTACACTATACACTTGGACATTATCCGGCTTTAAATAAGATACTTCATAGGAAAGCAGTTGGAAAATAAGTAGATGTTGAATTTCTGGTATGTTGTGTTCTTGGTTCTTGGTTTCTTGGTCTTCCAAAATATTTCAAATGGAATTTAAACTGGAGGTGGTGGAGGGAGAAACATAGAAATTAGGTGCAGGAGTAGGCCATTCGGCCTTCGAGCCTGCACCGCCATTCAATATGATCATGGCTGATCATCCAACTCAGTATCCCGTACTGCCTTCTCTCCATACCCTCTGATTCCTTTAGCCACAAGGGCACATCTAACTCCCTCTTAAATATAGGCAATGAACTGGCCTCGACTACCCTCTGTGGCAGAGTTCCAGAGATTCACCACTCTCTGTGTGAAAAAAGTTCTTCTCATCTCGGTTTTAAAGGATTTCCCCCTTATCCTTAAGCTGTGACCCTTGTCCTGGACTTCCCCAACATCGGGAGCAATCTTCCTGCATCTAGCCTGTCCAACCCCTTAAGAATGTTGTAAGTTTCTATAAGATCCCCTCTCAATCTCATAAATTCTAGTGAGTATAAACCAAGTCTATCCAGTCTTTCTTGATAAGACAGTCCTGACATCCCAGGAATCAGTCTGGTGAACCTTCTCTGCACTCCCTCTATGGCAATAATGTCATTCCTCAGATTTGGAGACCAAAACTGTATGCAATACTCCAGGTGTGGTCTCACCAAGACCCTGTACAACTGCAGTAGAACCTCCCTGCTCCTATACTCAAATCCTTTTGCTATGAAAGCTAACATACCATTCGCTTTCTTCACTGCCTGCTGCACCTGCATGCCTACTTTCAATGACTGGTGTACCATGACACCCAGGTCTCGCTGCATCTCCCCTTTTCCTAGTCGGCCACCATTTAGATAATAGTCTGCTTTCCCGTTTTTGCCACCAAAATGGATAAGCTCACCTTTATCCAGGAGGACTTAAGCCAGAAAGGGTTTTTGGGAAGAAAGAGCTACCTTTAAATTTAGTTGCATCTGGTTGGGTAACTATAGTAGGGTGGAGATTATTCCATGCTGTAATTGTGCGGGGGTAGAACGAATTGCTGTAACACATCTGTCTTGGTAGCTGGAATCACAAATTGGATCGAATGCCCTCGTCTGCTCCTAATTGGTTTGGGTTTGGTGTAGGTCTTGTAATCTATGTCGAGCTGACCATTTAACATTTTGTAAAAACAGTCAAACGGTGAGCTTCACGTCTGTCTTGGAGAGGGTTCCACCCCAGAGAATTCAGAAGTTTGGTAACACTCGCTTCCCTCTCATAGGTGTTAGTAATAAATCGAGCTGCCTGTCTTTGGACACGTTCGATGGAAGAAATGTTTTTGTTTGTGTATGGGTCCCATGCTGCAACTGCGTAGTCCAAATGAGGTCTAACGAGGGTGAGTATAGCTTCTCCTTGACAGAAGTTGAACAATGATGAAATGATGTGTTGGATTAGGTACAGGTTTAGGATGAAGATTGTTAGACAGGCAGGCAGGCAGATTGGTCAAGAGTTGGTCTTTTACGGCACATAAATTGTTATCTAAATGGTGTCAAGTTGGGAAAAGGGGAAGTACAACGGGATCTGGGGTCCTTGTTCATCAGTCAATGAAAGTAAGCATGCAGGTACAGCAGGCAGTGAAGAAAGCGAATGGCATGTTGGCCTTCATATCAAGAGGAGCTGAGTATCGGAGCAAAGAGGCCCTTCTGCAGTTGTACAGGGCCCTGGTGAGACCACACCTGGAGTATTGTGTGCAGTTTTGGTCAAAGATACTAGAGTAGCATCTTTGGTTTTGGTCCCCTAATTTGAGGAAGGACATTCTTGCTATTGAGGGAGTGCAGCGTAGGTTCACAAGGTTAATTCCCGGGATGGCGGGACTGTCATATGCTGAGAGAATGGAGCGGCTGGGCTTGTACACTCTGGAGTTTAGAAGGATGAGAGGATATCTTATTGAAACATATAAGATTATTAAGGATTTGGACACGCTAGAGGCAGGAAACATGTTCCCGATGTTGGGGGAGTCCAGAACCAGGGGCCACAGTTTAAGAATAAGGGGTAAGCAATTTAGAACGGAGACGAGGAAACACTTTTTCTCACAGAGAGTGGTGAGTCTGTGGAATTCTCTGCCTCAGAGGGCGGTGGAGGCAGGTTCTCTGGATGCTTTCAAGAGAGAGCTAGATAGGGCGCTTAAAGATAGCGGAGTCAGGGGATATGGGGAGAAGGCAGGAACGGGGTACTGATTGTGGATGATCAGCCATGATCACATTGAATGACGGTGCTGGCTCGAAGGGCTGAAAGGCCTACTCCTGCACCTATTGTCTATTGAATGGCCTGTCCCTGTGTGTATTGTTGTCACAGTCATACAGTGGTGCAGTGTGGAAACAGGCAGAATGGGGTTGAGAGGGAAATATCGATCAGCCATGATGGAATGATGGGGTAGACTTGATGGGCCGAATGGCCTAATTCTGCTCCTATGGATAGGACAGGTTTAGAGGGATATGGGCAGGTGGGACTCGTGTAGAAGGGGCATGTTGGCCGGTGTGGGCAAGTTGGGCCGAACGGCCTGTTTCCACGCTGTATCACTCTACGGCTCTAAGGGTTGTGAACTTATGTACGACAACTGATGGAGTTTTTGTGAATGCAAGGAGCTTGGTGTTATTCCTACTCCCACTTTAACGTGGTCTTTGATGTGTTTACTTCCAGAGTGAATCATGACTAATGTGGAGGATAATCTGGAGCAGGTGATACCATGAAGAGAAGCTCACGGCTCATCCATCACCAACTACTAAGTAAGAACCCTGAAGCTATGTTTAGTTTAGTTCAGAGATACAGCGCGGAAACAGGCCCTTCGGCCCACCTGGTCCGCGCCGTACAGCGATCCCCGCACACTAACACTATCCTACACCCACTAGGGACAATTTACATTTTATTCCAAGCCGACTAACCTATGTACCCGCACGCCTTTGGAGTGTGGGAGGAAACCGGAGATCTTGGAGAAAACCCACGCAGGTCACGGGGAGAACGTGCAACTCCGTACAGACAGCACCCGTAGTCGGGATCGAACCCGGTTCTATGGAGGTGTGAGGCAGCAACTCTACCGCTGCGCCACCCTGCTGCCCCACCTATATCTCAATGTCGAACATAGTACAGCAGGGGAGCAGGCCTTTCGGCCCACAGCATCTCTGCCGAACATGATCCCAAGTCAAACTGGTTAGCAGGCAACAAAAGCTTTTCACTGCACCTAAGTAGGCCCCTCTCGGTCATGACTGACCATGGGTGATGCATCCTGGTCGGATGCAAGCCTGGGCGATGTCATATGGAGGACAGGCTGTTGCCCCATGCAGCACGTCCCGTCCCCCCCCCTCTCCACGTCGCTGATCGACCCAAAGGAACAGCAGGGCCGTTACAGTTTGGCACCAGCGCCGTCACAGGAGCTGCCAGAGCGAGGTTGTAGACAACGACGTACTGCCTTAGGGGCTCCGACTCCAGATTTTCTTGAGGTTTACTCCTGGAGCCTTTTCCATGACTGGATATGGCCACAAGCAAGGGAGGTTTTCAATCAGAGTTTTCCCTCTCCTAGATGGACTGCCTTCCCAGGCTGACGAGCCCCATCTGCTCGAGACTCGTGGGGGCGGGAGCGTCTACCTTCCCGTGCAGGTCTATTGCACCTGCCCACTGCCCTAAACTGTACCTAAACTAATCTCCTCGTAATCCCTCCATTCTCTACCTATCTATGTGAAGGAACATTTAAGGTCATAAATGATAGGAGCAGAATTAGGCCATTCGGCCCATCAATTCTACTCCACCATTCAATCATGGCTGATCTGCCTCTCCCTCCTAACCCCATTCTCCTGCCTTCTCCCTATAACCCCTGACACCCGCACTAATCAAGAATCTGTCCATCTCTGCCTGAGAGATATCCACTGACTTGGCCTCCACAGTCTTCTGCGGCAAAGAATTTGGACAGGTCCGTGAATAGGATGGGTTTAGAGGGATGTGGGCCAAATGCACGCAGGTGGATAGAGTGGATGTGGAGAAGATGGCTCGGAGCAGAGGTCGCAGCCTCAGGATTAAAGGACGTAGCTTTAGAAAGGAGATGAGCAGAGATCTCTTTAGTCAGAATCTGTGGAATTCTTTGCCACAGACGGCTGTGGAGGCCACAAGTCAGTGGATATGTTTAAGGCAGAGATAGGGAGGTTCTTGATTAGTACGGGTGTCAGGGGTTATGGGGAGAAGGCAGGAGGATGGGGTTGAGAGGAAAAAATGGACATGATGGGCTGAATGGCCTAATTCTGCCCCTGGAGCGTATGAACATCATCAGTTACAACAGGTCATGACAAACAGCCGCAGGTCTTTCTGCATTCGATGCACTTACATTTTGTTTTTTGTGTGGACCTCAATGCTGTCTGAAGGATAGAAGCAATTAAGCAAGAATCCTTTTTGGCCGCATTCCCTTCCCCATGGGAGGAGATGGATTTATTGTGTTTGAGCTTCTGCCACTTGATGTTTTGTATTAAAGGGTCGTTAGCGTTTTATCGTTTGATTGAGAGATTCGGCGCGGAAACAGGCCCTCCGGCCCACCGGGTCCGCGCCGACCAGCGATCCCCGCACACTCGCACTATCCTACACACACGGACGCCAGGGACAATAGACAATAGGTGCAGGAGTAGGCCCTTCGAGCCAGCACCGCCATTCAATGTGATCATGGCTGATCATCCCCAATCAGTACCCCGTTCCTGCCTTCTCCCCATATCCCCTGACTCCGCTATCTTTAAGAGCTCGATCTAGCTCTCTCTTGAAAGCATCCAGAGAACCTGCCTCCACCGCCCTCTGAGGCAGAGAATCCCACAGACTCACAACTCTCTGTGAGAAAAAATGTATTTACAGAAGCCAATTAACCTACAAACCTGCACGTCTTTGGAGTGTGGGAGGAAATATGCAACAATAACTTGAACTTGAATCCGTGGCACCCGGGGAAATCCTGTTGTTTGATTGAGAGATACAGCGTGGAAACAGGCCCTTCGGCCCATCGAGTCCACACCAACTGTGGGTCACCCACTCGCATGTTATCCCAATTTCTCATCGATTCCCTACACACTAGGGGCAATTTACAGAGGGCCGATTAACCTGCCATTAACCATCGATCAACCCCAGTACACTAACACTATCCTACACACTCTGGGGACAATTTACAGAAGCCAATCTACCTACAAACCCGCACGCACGTCTTTGGGATGTGGGAGGAAACCGGAGCACCCGGAGGAACCCCACAGTCACAGGGATGACGAGCAAACTCTGCAGTCAGCACTTGAGGTCTATCCCAAACGGATGACCAGGGAAGGATGGAGCCCACAATGGTCCATTGTTGGCTGGGGAAGCAGAGGTGATGGTGATGGGATAGGAGGATGTGAACTAGTAGGATGACTGGGGTCTCCCGATTGCCCAACACTTTAACTCCCCCTCCCATTCCCACTCTCACCTTTCTGCCCTGGGCCTCCTCCATTGTCAGAGTGAGGCCCAGCGCAAATTGGAGGAGCAGCACCTCCCCAAGGCTCCGTTCTCGGTCCCCTCCTCTTCATCATCTACATCCTCCCCCTTACTCATATACTCCGTCACTTCAACCTGGACTTCCACTGCTATGTTGATGACACCCAGATCTATCTCAGCACCAAGTCCCCCCACCACCCCCCTCTCTCCCATATCAACTCCTGCCTGTCAGCCATTAAATCTTGGATGCAACTCAACTTCCTTAAATTAAACAGTAACAAAGCAGAATTTCTCCTCATTGGCTCCAAATCAACACATACCAAAATTAACAACTCCACTCTCACTATTGACGGCACCACTGTCTCCCCATCTCCTCAGGCCTGCAACCTTGGCGTGATCTTTGACTCAACCCTCTCCCTTGAGCCTCACATCCACCATGTTGTCAAAACATCATTTTTTCACCTCCGCATCATTGCCAAAATCAGACCCTCTCTCACACCCCCCGCTGCTGAAAGACTCATCCATACCTTCATCTCCTCCTGACTGGACTACTGTAACTCTCTTCTCTTTGGCATCAATTCCAGCAACATCAACTGACTCCAACTGGTCCAGAACGCAGCCGCTCGACTCATCACCCACACCAAATCCTGGCACCACATCACCCCAGTTCTCAAAGAACTCCACTGGCTTCCCATTTACCACCGGATCATCTACAAAATCCTGGTCCTCACCTACAAAGCCCTCAACCACTTGGCCCCCCCTTATCTCACTGACCTCCTCTCCCCCTACCAACCCTCACGGTCCCTCAGATCCACATCAGCTGGTCTCCTCTCCATTCCGAAATCCAACCTCTGCACTTTTGGAAACAGAGCCTTCTCCAGGGCAGCTCCCAGGCTCTGGAATTCCCTCCCACAACTGGTCCGAAATTCTGAGTCCCTCACCATCCTCCAGTCCCACCTCAAGACCCATCTCTTCACCTCTGCATACCCTTAGTCCCATGTCCCCCTCCCCTTTGCATCTCTGTCTTACTGCTCTATTTAATTTTGTTTTTGACTCTCAATGTAAAGCGACTGAGTCCTTGAAAAGCGCTATATAAATAAAATCTATTATTATTATTATATTTCGCTTGGGCAGCTTACACCCTAGAGTTATGAACATTGACTTCTCCAACTTCAAGTAATCCTTGTTTTCCCTCTCTCTCCGTCACCCACACCTAGTCATTGTACTAGTTTCACTGTCATCCGCTTGAGTTCCACTGTCTGCATTAACTCGTTATCACCTCTTCCCCAGCCAACAATGGCCCATTGTGGGCTCCACCCTTTCTTGGTCATCTGTTGCCGGATCTGCTTTGTTCTGGCTTTTTCTTACCTCCAGTTCCCCCTCCCCCCCCCCTCTACATTCAGTCTGAAGATGGGTCTCGACTAGTGTTGCCAACTGTCCCGTATTAGCCGGGACATCCCGTATTTTGGGCTAAATTGGTTTGTCCCGTACGGGACCGCTCTTGTCCCGTATTTGACCGCTACTACTCGGGTCGAGGGGACTGTCGGGTCGGAGCGCCGCGTCCGGCCCCGCCTCACTCGTCCCGACGTAGTGCAGCCCATGGAGTGCAGCAGCAGCGCCTCGCCCGTGGCCCCGTCGCCAGCCCGGCCAGCTGTCCGACCTTCAGACCTTCGCTTACCGCCGACACCACCACCACCCCTCCTTCTCACGGCCGATCATCGGTTCATGAGTTGCACGGGTGCCGGACTTTGCGCGTGACGTCACGCGGCCCGGGCCAAAACTCCTCAGCTGGCCCGCCGGCTGGGCTTTGTGTGCAGTCCAGCACCCGGGGCCAACTCATCATTCACCCAGCCACGGCCGAGTCGCTCAACGAATTGCCGTCGGGGAATTTGTCCCGTATTTTTAATCTTTTGTCCCTTATTTGTGAGTGAGAAAGTTGGCGACCCTCGTCTCGACCCGAAACGTCACCTATCCATGTTCTCCAGAGATGCTGCCTGATCCGCTGAGTTACTCCAGCACTCCGTGAAACATCACCTATCCATGTTCTCCACAGATGCTGCCTGACCCGCTGAGTTACTCCAGCACTCTGTGAAACGTCACCTTTCCATGTTCTCCACAGATGCTGCCTGACCCGCTGAGTTACTCCAGCACTCTGTGAAACGTCACCTATCCATGTTCTCCACAGATGCTGCCTGACCCGCTGAGTTACTCCAGCACTCTGTGAAACATCACCTATCCATGTTCTCCACAGATGCTGCCTGACCCGCTGAGTTACTCCAGTACTTTGCGTGTATCTCGCCTCACACTGCCAGAGACCGGGGGTTCGATCCTGACCTCGGGTGCTGTCTCTGTGTGGAGTTTGTACATGCTCCATGTAACCCCGTGGGTTTCCCCCAGGTGCTCTGGTTTCTTCCCACATCCAAATCCACATGCAGCTTTGTAGGTCAATTGGCCCTCTGCAAATTGCCCCCCTAGTTTGTAGGGAGTGGATGAGAAAGTGAGATAACATAAAATTTGTGATTCGTGAATGGGTGATTGATGGCGAGCATGGACTCGCTGGGCCGAAGGGCCTGCAGTTTCTCTGTATCCTACAGCCCAGCACATCTGGTGAGACCACATCTGGAGTATTGAGTACAGTTTTGGTCTCCTAATTTGAGGAAGGACATCCTTGTGATTGAGGCAGTGCAGCGTAGGTTCACCAGATTGATCCCTGGGATGGCGGGACTGTCATATGAGGAAAGACTAGGCTTGTATTCACTGGAGTTTAGAAGGATATGGGGGGATCTTACAGAAACATATAAAATTATAAAAGGACTGGACAAGCTAGATGCAGGAAATTTTTTCCCAATGTTGGGCGAGTCCAGAACCAGGGGCCACAGTCTTAGAATAAAGGGGAGGCCATTTTAGACTGAGGTGAGAAAAAACGTTTTCACCCAGAGAGTTGTGAATTTGTGGAATTCCCTGCCACAGAGGGCAGTGGAGGCCAAGTCACTGGATGGATTTAAGCGAGAGTTAGATAGAGCTCTAGGGGCTAGTGGAGTCGAGGGATATGGGGAGAAGGCAGGCACGGGTTATTGATAGGGGACGATCAGCCATGATCACATTGAATGGCGGTGCAGGCTCGAAGGGCTGAATGGCCTCCTCCTGCACCTATTTTCTATGTTTCACAATACTCTGATTTCGAATAACACCCCTTCCTTGTTTACGCTTAGGTCTTCTAATCCTGGCACTGACGGAAGAGCTGATATCTGCAACGCACAAACTGTCCCCCAAGTCCATGAATCAAAGTTCTCTCACAGACTCAACAGCCGTAAGAATGATGTCGGCCAAACCTACTAGTGCCGGCTCCAAGATGGCGGACCGCGCTACAAATAGACACCGGACTTTGGACGCGGTCCACGGCTCCAAGAGCGGTTTGGTTGACTCCATACCCATTGAGATCCAGCCCACCATGTTGGTCTTTGCTGGGGGCTACCAGAGGACGATGCCGCCCGCCGGTTCTTTGCGCGCCCAAAGCACTTTGTACCCGGAGGCGCCAGCGGCCGAGGGGAGGCTGGCCACGTCCCGCCAGGATGGTGGTGGGTTGTTGGTGGGCGGGAACGTCACCCTGCCTTCTTCCCTCCCCGCCGGCGATCCCGTCGCCCACTCCCCGCCCGCCGGCCACCAGCGTGAGGCGGTGGTCTCCCCCAGTCCAGCCTCCGGGCTGAACGCGTCGACGGAGGAGGAGGAGGAGGAGGAGGAGGAGGAGGAGGAGGAGGAGGCCGCTCCGGGCCAGGCCGGCGGCCATCTTGACTCTGAGCAGGTAGACAAAAGTGCTGGAGAAACTCAGCATCTATGGAGCGAAGGAAATAGGCAACTGTCTGAGCACCTCGGGCAAGCGGGGGGAAGGGGTGTTGCTGAGGGGGAGGTTTCACCGACGCCGTTCCTGCCCGGAATTCCGGCAATGGACTCGACGCCCCCCCCGACGTTTGGTACCGTGTCGTCAAAATGGCCGACGACTCCAATCCTGGATCTACTCACCTCTCCTCAGCTTTCCCCACATAAAGACGCGCTTCTGGGCACGACGGCCGCGGGGGATGCGGATGGGAACTTCTCTGCCGCGCTCTCCCTTCATCCTTGGTCTTCTCCGGCCACGTCCAGCGCGCCCTCGGTGAGGAGGGACGGCCTCGCGCCTCCCGGCCTTCTTCTACCCACCTCGGCCGCTGCCGCTGCCGCCATCTCCTCGACCCTGAGCCAGTCCGAGTCCACGGCGGCCGGCAGCTTCCTCAACAGGATGGTTCCCGCCGAGACCCGCGGGCCGGACGCCGCCCCCGGCAACGTCTCCCACGTCTCGGACGCGGAGGAGAGTCAGCAGAAAGCCACCATCTGCCTCAGCAAAGTGGACATCGCCTGGATTATCCTGGCTGTCAGTGTGCCTGTGTCGTCGTGCTGTAAGTAAGGAGGTTGTGTGTGTGTGTGGTGGGTGGGGCATATGAATGAATACGTTTATTGGCCTTGTCACATACAAGGAATTTGCCTTGGTGCTCCGACCGCAAGTGACAACGACATACAGTGACAGTTAAGAATGACACGTAAAACATCAAACATCCCCTAATTTGAGGAAGGACATTCTTGCTATTGAGGGAGTGCAGCGTAGGTTCACAAGGTTAATTCCCGGGATGGCGGGACTGTCATATGCTGAGAGAATGGAGCGGCTGGGCTTGTACACTCTGGAGTTTAGAAGGATGAGAGGGTATCTCATTGAAACATATAAGATGGTTAAGTGTTTGGACACACTAGAGGCAGGAAACATGTTCCCCATGTTGGGGGAGTCCAGAACCAGGGGACACAGTTTAAGAATAAGGAGTAAGCCATTTAGAACGGAGACGAGGAAACGTTTTTTCTCACAGAGAGTGGCGAGTCGGTGGAATTCTCTACCTCAGAGGGCGGTGGAGGCAGGTTCTCTGGATGCTTTCAAGCGAGAGCTAGATAGGGCTCTTAAAGATAGTCAGGGGAGAAGGCAGGAACGGGGTACTGATTGGGGATGATCAGCCACGATCACATTGAATGGCGGTCCTGGCTCGAAGGGCCGAATGGCCTACTCCTGCACCTATTGTCTATTGTCTATTCCATGGAGCGCATGAGGATGGGGAGTGGTCTTATAGAGGTGTATAATATCATGAGGGGAATAGATCGGATAGATGCACAGAGTCTCATGCCCCAGTGTAGGGGAATCGAGGACCAGAGGACATGGGTTTAAGGTGAAGGGGAGAAGATTTAATAGGAATCTGAGGGGAAACTTTTTCACACAAAGGGTGGTGGGTGTATGGAACGAGCTGCCGGAGGAGGTAGTTGAGGCTGGGACTATCCCAACATTTAAGAAACAGTTGGACAGGTACATGGATAGGACAGGTTTGGAGGGATATGGACCAAGCGCTGGCAGGTGGGACGAGTGTAGCTTGGACACTGTTGGCCGGTGTGGGCAAGTTGGGCCGAAGGGCCTGTTTCCACGCTGTATCACTCTATAACACTAATTTCCCTGTTAGTTTAAGAGGGTCATTTTAAATGTGAAGTCAATAGTGCTTATTGGACATATCTACCAACAATGGAACAATTGAGCTCTCACTTGCTTCAGCTTAGTGGGTCCGTTAATGCAATAATACAGAAAATATGTGAATGAATTAAAACTAGGGTGGCACAGCGGTAGAGTTGCTGCCTCACAGTGCCAGAGACCCGGGTTCAATCCTGACTACGGGTGCTGTCTGTACGGAGTTCGTACGTTCTCCCCGTGACCTGCGTGGGTTTTCTCCGGGTGCCCCGGTTTCCTCCCACACTCCCAAAGATGTACAGGATTGTAGGTACAGGGCCCTAGTGAGACCACACCTGCAGTATTGTGTGTAGTTTTGGTCCCCTAATTTGAGGAAGGACATTCTTGCTATTGAGGGAGTGCAGCGTAGGTTTACAAGGTTAATTCCCGGGATGGCGGGACTGTCATATGTTGAGAGAATGGAGCGGCTGGGCTTGTACACTCTGGAGTTTAAAAGGATGAGAGGGGGATCTTGTTGAAACATATAAGATTATTAAGGGTTTGGACACGCTAGAGGCAGGAAGCATGTTCCCGATGTTGGGGGAGTCCAGAACCAGGGGCCACAGTTTAAGAATAAGGGGTAAGCCATTTAGAACGGAGACGAGGAAACACTTTTTCACACAGAGAGTGGTGAGTCTGTGGAATTCTCTGCCTCGGAGGGCGGTGGAGGCAGGTTCTCTGGATGCTTTCAAGAGAGAGCTAGATAGGGCTCTTAAAAATAGCAGAGTCAGGGGATATGGGGAGAAGGCAGGAACGGGGTACTGATTGTGGATGATCAGCCATGATCACACTGAATGGCGGTGCTGGCTCGAAGGGCCAAATGGCGTGTTTAATAGCCTGATGGCTGTGGGGAAACAGCTGTTCCTGAACCTGGACGTTACAGATTCCAGGCTCCTGTACCTTCTACCTGATGGCAGTGGAGAGATGAATGTGTGGCCAGGATGGTGTGGGTCCGTGATGAGGTTGGCAGCCTTATTGAGGCAGCGACTGCGATAGATCCCTTCGAGGTCAGATAAGCAACTGACATACAATGTTAAGCACGGTATTTCCTTGTATATGAAGTTAACTCTATTCTTTGCTGGCAGCAGTTTTGTTTACAGTTTGCTGTATGCAGAAAAAGAAGAAGACAACAAACCCTGAAAATAATTTAAGTTACTGGAACGATGCAATCACTATGGATTACTTTAACAAACATGCTGTGGAACTCCCGAGGGAAATACAGTCCCTCGAAACATCTGAGGTAAGTCTTAAACCCCTGTCCCACTGTACGAGTTCATTCAAAGAGCTCTTGTTTGCCCTGATTCGAACTCGGAGATTTACGGTAATGGCCACTCGTCGGTACTCGGGGTTTTCGTGGACATTTTTCAACATGTTGAAAAATCTTCACGATTCTTCACGAGCTTACCTGCCGTTAGCGAGTCTTCCCGAGTACCTGCCGTTAGCGTTACGAGCCGCTAAGAGACGTCGCCGAGCTCCGACGTACCCGCTACGTTCATTCTCCGTGCTTACCACGAGTTAGATTTTTTGTTTTAACTCGGGAGAGCTCTTGAATGAACTCGTACCGTGGGACAGGGCCATTAAACATAAAATGCAGCAAATTATGGCTTTTAAAATGTGTAGGAAGGAACTGTAGGTGCTGGTTTACACCGACGATAGACACAAAATGCTGGACGAACTCAGCGGGTCAGGCAGCATCTGTGGAGAACATGGATAGGTGACGTTTCACAGAGTGCTGGAGTAACTCAGTGGGTCAGGCAGCATCTGTGGGGAACATGGATAGGTGACGTTTCACAGAGTGCTGGAGTAACTCAGCGGGTCAGGCAGCATCTGTGGAGAAAATGGATAGGTGACGTTTCACAGAGTGCTGGAGTAACTCAGTGGATCAGGCAGCATCTGTGGAGAACATGGATAGGTGACGTTTCACAGAGTGCTGGAGTAACTCAGTGGGTCAGGCAGCATATGTGGGGAACATGGATAGGTGACGTTTCACAGAGTGCTGGAGTAACTCAGCGGGTCAGGCAGCATCTGTGGAGAAAATGGATAGGTGACGTTTCACAGAGTGCTGGAGTAACTCAGTGGATCAGGCAGCATCTGTGGAGAACATGGATAGGTGACGTTTCACAGAGTGCTGGAGTAACTCAGCGGGTCAGCCAGCATCTGTGGAGAGAAGGAATGGGTGACGGTTCGGGTCAAGACCCTTCTACGGCTTTTAAAAGACATTTGGACAGAATGTGAAATGGCAGGGATTTAAGAGGGACATAGATACATAGATACATAGAAATTAGGTGCAGGAGTAGGCCATTCGGCCCTTCGAGCCTGCACCGCCATTCAATACGATCATGGCTGATCATCCAACTCAGTATCCCGTACCTGCCTTCTCTCCATACCCCCTGATCCCTTTAGCCACAAGGGCCACATCTAATTCCCTCTTAAATATAGCCAATGAACTGGCCTCAACTACCCTCTGTGGCAGAGAGTTCCAGAGATTCACCACTCTCTGTGTGAAAAAGTTTTTCCTCATCTCGGTCTTAAAGGATTTTCCCCTTATCCTTAAGCTGTGACCCCTTGTCCTGGACTTCCCCAACATCGGGAACAATCTTCCTGCATCTAGCCTGTCCAACCCCATAAGAATCTTGTACGTTTCTATAAGATCCCCTCTCAATCTCCTAAATTCTAGCGAGTATAAGCCAAGTCTATCCAGTCTTTCTTCATATGAAAGTCCTGACATCCCAGGAATCAGTCTGGTGAACCTTCTCTGCACTCCCTCTATGGCTATAATGTCCTTCCTCAGATTTGGAGACCAAAACTGTACGCAATACTCCAGGTGTGGTCTCACCAAGACCCTGTACAACTGCAGTAGAACCTCACTGCTCCTATACTCAAATCCTCTTGCTATGAAGGCCAACATACCATTCGCTTTCTTCACTGCCTGCTGCACCTGCATGCCTACTTTCAATGACTGGTGTACCATGACACCCAGGTCTCGCTGCATCTCCCCATTTCCTAATCGGCCACCATTTAGATAATAGTCTGCCTTCCCGTTTTTGCTACCAAAGTGGATAACCTCACATTTATCCACATTATACTGCATCTGCCAAACATTTGCCCACTCACCCAGCCTATCCAAGTCACCTTGCAGTCTCCTAGCATCCTCCTCACAGCTAACACTGCCCCCCAGCTTAGTGTCATCCGCAAACTTGGAGATGTTGCTTTCAATTCCCTCGTCCAGATCATTAATATAAATTGTAAATAGCTGGGGTCCCAGCACTGAGCCTTGTGGTACCCCACTAGTCACTGCCTGCCATTGTGAAAAGGACCCGTTTACTCCTACTCTTTGCTTCCTGTTTGCCAGCCAGTTCTCTATCCACATCAATACTGAACCCCCAATACCGTGTGATTTAAGTTTGTATCCTAATCTCTTATGTGGTACCTTGTCGAAAGCCTTCTGAAAGTCCAGATACAACACATCCACTGGTTCTCCCCTATCCACTCTACTAGTTACATCCTCGAAAAATTCTATAAGATTCGTCAGACACGATTTACCTTTCGTAAATCCATGCTGACTTTGTCCAATGATTTCACCACTTTCCAAATGTGCTGCTATCCCATCTTTAATAACTGACTCTAGCAGTTTCCCCACTACCGATGTTAGACTAACTGGTCTGTAATTCCCCGTTTTCTCTCTCCCTCCCTTCTTAAAAAGTGGGGTTACGTTTGCTACCCTCCAATCCTCAGGAACTACTCCAGAATCTAAAGAGTTTTGAAAAATTATCACTAATGCATCCACTATTTCTGGAGCTACTTCCTTAAGTACTCTGGGATGCAGCCTATCTGGCCCTGGTGATTTATCGGCCTTTAATCCATTCAATTTACCCAACACCACTTCCCGACTAACCTGGATTTCACTCAGTTCCTCCATCTCCTTTGACCCGCGGCCCCCTGCTATTTCCGGCAGATTATTTATGTCTTCCTTAGTGAAGACGGAACCAAAGTAGTTATTCAATTGGTCTGCCATATCCTTGTTCCCCATGATCAATTCACCTGTTTCTGACTGCAAGGGCCTACATTTGATTTAACTAATCTCTTTCTCTTCACATATCTATAAAAACTTTTGCAGTCAGTTTTTATGTTCCCTGCCAGTTTCCTTTCATAATCTATTTTCCCTTTCCTAATTAAGCCCTTTGTCCTCCTCTGCTGGTCTCTGAATTTCTCCCAGTCCTCTGGTATGCTGCTTTTTCTGGCTAATTTGTACGCATCATCTTTTGCTTTGATACTATCCCTGATTTCCCTTGTTATCCACGGATGCACTACCTTCCTTGATTTATTCTTTTGCCAAACTGGGATGAACAATTTTTGTAGTTCATCCATGCAGTCTTTAAATGCCTTCCATTGCATATCCACCGTCAACCCTTTTAGAACTAATTGCCAGTCAATCTTGGCCAATTCATGTCTCATACCCTCAAAGTTACCTTTCTTTAAGTTCAGAACCGTTGTTTCTGAATTAACAATGTCACTCTCCATCCTAATGAAGAACTCAACCATATTATGATCACTCTTTCCCAAGGGGGCACGCACAACAAGTCTGCTAACTAACCCTTCCTCATTACTCAATACCCAGTCTAGAATAGCCTGCTCTCTCGTTGGTTCCTCTACATGTTGGTTTAGATAACTATCCCTCATACATTCCAAGAAATCCTCTTCCTCAGCACCCCTGCCAATTTGATTCACCCAATCTATATGTAGATTGAAGTCACCCATTATAACTGTTTTGCCTTTGTTGCACGCATTTCTAATTTCCTGTTTGATGCCATCCCCAACTTCACTACTACTGCTAGGTGGCCTGTACACAACGCCCACCAGCGTTTTCTGCCCCTTAGTGTTTCGCAGCTCTACCCATACCGATTCCACATCCTCCAAGCTAATGTCCTTCCTTTCCACTGCGTTAATCTCCTCTCTAACCAGCAACGCCACCCCACCTCCTTTTCCTTTCTCTCTATCCCTCCTGAATATTGAATATCCCTGGATGTTCAGCTCCCAGCCTTGGTCACCTTGGAGCCATGTCTCCGTGATCCCAACTATATCATAATCATTAATTGCTATCTGCACGTTCAACTCATCCACCTTATTACGAATGCTCCTTGCATTGAGACACAAAGCCTTCAGACTTGTTTTTACAACGCTCTTACCCCTTATACAATTATGTTGAAAAGTGGCTCTTTTTGATTTTTGTCCTGGATTTGTCTGCCTGCCACTTTTACCTTTCACCTTGCTACCTATTGCTTCCGCCCGCATTTTACACCCCTCTGTTTCTCTGCTCACCCATTTAAGAACCCCACCACCTCTTATTCTCTGTTTATTATTGTTTTCTTCTTTCCCCCCTACATGTTGGGTCTGAGTGCTTTCCTTCTCTGCCTCCTGCCTCACACACTGTCTAATAGCATTCTCTATTTGAGTCCCTCCCCCCAACCATTCTAGTTTAAAGTCTCCCCAGTAGCCTTTGCAGATCTCCCCGCCAGGATATCGGTCCCCCTCAGGTTCAAGTGCAACCCATCCTTTTTGTACAGGTCGAACCTTCCACAAAAGAAGTCCCAATGATCCAGAAATTTGAATCCCTGCCTTCTGCACCAGTCCTTCAGCCACGCATTTATCCTCCACCTCGCTCCATTCCTACTCTCACTGTCGCGTGGTACAGGCAGTAATCCCGAGATTGTTACCTTTGCTGTCCTTCTCTTTAACTCCCCTCCTAACTCCCTAAATTCTCCTTTCAGGACCTCTTCTCTTTTTTTACCTATGTCATTGGTACCTATATGTATCACGACCTCGGGCTCCTCTCCCTGCCCTTTCAGGATATCTTGGACACGTTGGGACACATCACAGACCCTGGCACCAGGGAGGCAAACTACCATCCGGGTCTCCCGACTGCGTCCACAGAATCGCCTGTCTGACCCCCTAACTATAGAGTCCCCTATTAATATTGCCCTCCTCTTCTTTTCCTTACCCTTCTGAGCAACAGGACCGGTCTCTATACCAGAGGCCCGGCCGCTGTCGCTACCCCCAGGTAGGCTGTCCACCCCAACAGTGCTCAAACAGGAGTACTTATTGTCAAGGTGTACAGCCACCGGGGTACTCTCTAGTCCCTGCCTGTGCCCCTTGCCTCTCCCAACCGTGATCCACTTGCCTGCCTCCTGTGGTGTTGGAGTGACCACATCCCTGTAACTCCTCTCAATGACTTCCTCGCTCTCCCTGACCAGACGGAGGTCATCGAGCTGCTGCTCCAGGTTCCTAATACGGTCCATTAGGAGCCCCATCTCGATACACCTGGCGCAGATGTGGACGTCTGGAGGGCTAACAGACTCCTTGACTTCCCACATCTGACATCCAGAACAGTAAACTGCCCTGGCTGTCATACTCCCCTTACCCTGGATAGAATATAAAACAAACTGCTAGAATACAAAACAAACTGCTACAATACAAAACAAACTGCTACAATACAAAACAAACTGCTACAATACAAAACAAACTGCTACAATACAAAACAAACTGCTACAATACAAAACAAACTGCTACAATACAAAACAAACTGCTACAATACAAAACAAACTGCTACAATACAGTACAATCAGCAGGGATCTGACTCTCAATCAGCTGCTCTCTCTTATCTGCGTCCACCAATCAGCGGCTTCCTCAAAACCACTTGTTTTTGAAGTGGAACGTTGCCGATTTGGGTACTCCTTTTTAAGTCCTACCGCTCGGTTGTAGCTCCTCCCTCAGCGACCTCTCCAACGGCTTTCGGACCTCTGTAAGGAACAAGCCCCCGCGCTCCTTTTTAAGTCCTACCGCTCGGTTGTAGCTCCTCCCTCAGCGACCTCTCCAACGGCTTTCGGACCTCTGTAAGGAACAAGCCCCCGCGCTCCTTTTTAAGTCCTACCGCTCGGTTGTAGCTCCTCCCTCAGCGACCTCTCCAACGGCTTTCGGACCTCTGTAAGGAACAAGCCCCCGCGCTCCTTTTTAAGTCCTACCGCTCGGTTGTAGCTCCTCCCTCAGCGACCTCTCCAACGGCTTTCGGACCACAGGCAACTTCTTCACTCAGAAGGATTGATAAAGGCAGCAGCTTTGAGTGATCAAAAATTACTAAGTGAGCAATCATAGAATCATACAGTGATTCTCGATTCCCCTACTCTGGGCAAGAGACTCTCTGCGTCTCTATTCCTCTCACGAATTTGTACTCCTCTGTAAGATCACCCCTCACCCCTCCTGCGCTCCAAGGAATAGAGTCCCAGCTTGCTCAACCTCTCCCTGTAGCTCAGGCCCTCGAGTCCTGGCAATCAAACTATCCTACCACAACTAAAGAACTGAACCATCCTATCAACAACTAGAGAGCAGTCCTGAACTACTAGCTATCTCATTGGGGAGCCTCGGACTATCTTTGATCGGACTTTCCTGGCTTTACCTTGCACCAAACGTAATTCCCTTATCATGTACTGTATCTATACACTGTAGACGGCTTGACTGTAACCATGTATTGTCTTTCCGCAGGCTGGTTAGCACGCAACAAAAGCTTTTCACTCTAGGTCCTGTCCCACTTGGCGATTGTTTTTGCCGACTGCCGGCATCATTGACTGAAGTATCAGGTCACCGAAAAATCCACGGCGTGACGCGGCGTGATGACGTATAGACGCGCGGTGTTTTTTCAAGTGCCGCAACATTTTTTTGTCGCCGCTGGATTTTGAAATGTTCAAAATCTTTTGGCGACACTGATATGACGCCGGCAGTCGCCAAAAAAGACCGCCAAGTGGGACAGGCCCTTTACATTGAGCCTCAGTCTGATGGAGGGTCTTGACCCGAAACATCATCTACTCCTTTTCTCCAGAGATGCTGCCTGACCCTCTGAGTTACTCCAGCAACTTGTGTCTCTATCCACAGTGTACAGATGCAGGATAAAGGTGATAATGTTTCGTGCAAGTTAAAGTCCAGTAAGGTCCGATTAAAGATAGTCCCAGGGTCTCCAATGAGGTAGATAGCAGCTCAAAACCACTCTCCTGCTGGTGATAGGATGGTTCAGTTGCCTGATGGATAACAGCTGGGAAGAAACTGTCCCTGAATCTGGAGGTGTGCGTTTTCACACTTCTGTACCTCTTGCCTGATGGGAGAGCGGAGAAGAGGGAATGGCCGGGGAGAGACATCATTACTTAACTATTTGGGGCACATTCAGGGCGGTCACGGTGGCGCAGCGGTCGTGTTGCTGCCTTACAGCCAATGCAGCGCCGGAGACCCGTGTTCGATCCCGACTACGGGTGCTGTCTGTACGGAGTTTGTGCGTTCTCCCCGTGGGTTTTCTCCAAGATCTTCGGTTTACTCCCACACTCCAAAGAGGTGCAGGTTTGTAGGTGAATCGGCTTTATATAAGTGTAAATTGTCCCTAGTGTGTGTAGGATGGTGTTAATGTGTGGGGATCGCTGGCCTGTGAGGACCCGGTGGGCCGAAGGGCCTGTTTCCGCGCTGCATCTCGAAACTCGAAACATTTTGCGGTTTGCCTGTGCGGGGGCTTGAGACTGGTCCTCGTTTGTGCTGCTGGCCTTGCCGAGGCAGTCATGATATGTGTAGATGGAGTCGATGGAAGGGAGGTTGGAGAAGGGTGGGAGTGACCGGGGGTGAGTCTCATCCTTGGTCTTTTGATTCCATGATTATTTCTAGTGTGAAATAAGAGAGATCGGGCTGTGATTTTTTTGTTGTTGTTTTTTTTTACAGGACTGCTTGTCAGAGCCACAATCGCCGCCCAACGCCGACTATGTGGACACCGGGATGGTCCTGGTTAATCCCTTCTGCCAAGAAACGCTCGCCGCCCAGAAGTCGTAGAAGTTCTGAGTGGTGGCCACAGGAAGGCAGGGTCCCGCTGAGCTTTCTGTAACTGCTCCAAGGTATTTATCACACCTGGCCAACTCCCTCCACCAACAGCCTGCAGCTTCAAAACCTCACAGATCTCTTTTTATATATGTGTAAAGAAGACTTTGCAAAACAGTGCTTTATAAAATTAAAGTATTTCTAAGCATAAAACTATTTAATTGAAGTTTTTTTTGTGTGTGTGTGTGATTTTCCTGGTTGTCACTGATGAGATTTTAGACAATAGACAACAGGTGCAGGAATAGACAATAGGTGCAGGAGTAGGCCATTCTGCCCTTCGAGCCAGCACCGCCATTCAATGTGATCTTGATTTTATTCCTTACATGGGACATAGAATAGTACATAGACATAGTTCTTGTTCATAAGTTGTAGGAGCAGAATTAGGCCATTCGGCCCATCAAGTCTACTCTGCCATTCAATAATGGCTGATCTATCTTTCCCTCCTAACCGCATTCTCCTGCCTTCTACCCATAACCCCCGACACCCGTACTAATCAAGAATCTATTTATCTCTGCCTTAAAAATATCTATTGACTTGGTCTCCACAGCCGTCTGTGGCAATGAATTCCACAGATTCACCATAGAACGTTACAGCACAAGAACGGGCCCTTCGGCCCACAATGTCTGTGCCGAACATAGTTTTTCCTTTCTTTAGTCTAAGGCCCCCTTCGGTCATGGCTGACCATGGGTGTCTCCAGGGTTGGAGGATGCCTGTGCGTGACTTTGTTTAACGTGGGGAGACTGGTGCACAGACAGCCACCCCACTGTCCTTGACAGATCTGGGTCAGGATCCAGTGGCATGGAGTCCAAGACGACCGGAGACCCTTTTCTGCTGCAGCCTTCATCCGCCTTCCCAGCCGTTGTCATGCTCCACTAAGGTCAGCCTCCGCCTGTTCCACCGTTGAGGTCTTGGTTGGATTGGCTCTTTGTCAGAGACCTCCCCTCGACCTTACCGCCATGGGTGACCCTAACAGGAGCATAGCTCCAGACGGCATCGCTCTCAGGATCTCAGGTCCACACAAGCTTCTCCACCATGACAAGGTGATAATCCACAGAGAAGAACATAACACCAAGTTAAACTAATCTCATCTGCCTGAACGTGACCCATGTCCCTCTATTCCCTGCACTTCCATGCGCCTCTTAAACGCCACTATCGTATCTGCCTCCACCACCAAAACTGGTAGCGCGTTCCAGGCACCCACCTCTCTGTACATGGATGGGACAGGTATAGAGGGATATGGGGCAAACGCAGGTAGGTGGGGCTAGCGGTGGTCGGTGTGGGCAAGTTGGGCCAAAAGGCCTGTTTCCACGCTGTATCACTCTATGACTCCAGTGTGAACGTGTGATCAATGGTCGGCGCGGACTCAGTGGGCCGAAGGGCCTGTTTCCACGCTGTACGACCCACCAAGACCGCGCCGACCAGCGATCACCCCGTAAAGTAACACTGTCGTACGCACTCGGGACAATTTATAATTTTACCGAAGCCAATTAACCTTCAAATCTGCACTCTTTGGGGGGTGGTAGGGAACCGAAGCACCCGGAGAAAACCCACGCGGTCACAGGGAGAACATGCAAACTCCGCACAGACAGCACCCGTGGTCGGGTTCGAACCCAGGTATCTGGTGCTGTGAGCGCTTTAAGGCAACTCTACCGCTGCGCCACCGTGCCGTCGGATACTGGTTACAATTAAGTGCCATTGAACCAGAAGACATTGGAGTAGAATAAGGCCATTTGGCCCATCGTGTTTGTTCTGCCATTCAGTCACGGCTGATCTCGATTGTAATCACGTTTTGTCTTTCCGCTGACTGGTTAGCACGCAACAAAAGCTTCTCATTATATCTCGGTACACGTGACAATAAACTATACTGACTCATATCTAACAAGCTCTCATTCTCCTGGATGCCCTTGAGGGTCATCCAGTTGCTGATCCAGTTCTCTAACGCGGTCTTTAACTCCACTCAAAGTGTCACCCTTAGGGCATCAAAGGTTATGGGGAGAAGGCAGGAGAATGGGATTGAGAGGGAAAAAATAGATCAGCCATGATTGAATGGCGGAGTGGAATTGATGGGCCGAATGGCCTAATTCTGCTCCTATAACCCATAAAAATGAACATACTACTCAAGAACCTGTCAATCTTCACGTCAATACCCATTGACCTGGCCTTCACAGCCATCTGTGGCAATGAATTCCACATATTCACCACCCTCTGACTAAAGACAGATGATCCTTCGTGTGTCCAGTTACACTTCACTTATGCAGTCCAGTCAGGAACTGCAGCTGGATGCTCTAGTTCAGTTTAGTTTTGTTTATTGTCACGTGTACCGAGGTACAGTGAAAAGCTTTTTGTTGCGTGCTAACCAGTCAGCGGAAAGACTATACACAATTACAATCGTGTCATTTATAGTTTATAGATGAATGATAAAGGGCAAGGTAAAGCCAGTAAAGTCCGATCAAACATAGTGTGAGGGTCACCAATGAGGTAGATAGTAGTTCAGGACCGCTCTCTGGTTGTGGTAGGATGATTCAGTTGCCTGATAACAGCTGGGAAGAAACTGTCCCTGAATCTGGAGGTGTGCGTTTTTGTTTTCACACTTCTATACCTTTTGCTGATGGGAGAGGGGAGAAGGAGGGAGTGGCCGGGGGTGAGACTGGTCCTTGTGCGATAGTCTGGGCTGTGTCCACAATTCACTGCAATTTCTTGCAGTCTTGGATGGAGCTGTTCTCAAACCAAGAACCACAAGTGTGGTGAACAGGGTCGCCAAAGTCCCCCTGATCTCCGACACCCTTCAGGAGAGGGGGAACCTCATCGAAACGTATGGAATAGTGAAAGGCCTGGATAGAGTGGATGTGGAGAGGATGTTTCCACTAGTGGGAGTGTCTAGGACCTGAGGGCATAGCCTCAGAATAAAAGGACATAGAAACATAGAAAAATAGGTGGCGAAGCCCATCGAGCCAACTGATCACCAAAAATCAGTGCCCCGTTCCCGCTTTTCCCCCATAACCCTTGATTCCTTTAGCCCTAAGAGCTAAGACGTGCCTTTAGATAGGAGACGAGGAGGAATTTCTTTGGTCAGAGGGTGGTGAATTTGTGGAATTCATTGCCACAGACGGCTGTGGAGGCCAAGTCAATGGATGTTTTTGAAAGAGAACATTGACAGATTAGTACGGGTGTCAAGGGTTATGGGGAGAAGGCAGGAGAATGGGGTTGAGAGGGAAAGGTGGATCAGCCATGATTGAATGGCAGAGTAGACTTGATGGGCTGAATGGCCTAATTCTGCTACTGTGACCTATGACCCAGGAAAGGTTGGCTGTGCAAGAGGTGGTGACGAAGGGATAGGAACACTGAAACTTGCAGGATGACGGATGGGAGAGGGTCAGGGAGAGAGGGAATGCAAGGGCTGCTTGAAATTAGAGAAATCAACATTCATACCGCTGGGCTGTAAGGTGCCCATGAGGAGCTGTTCCACCAATGTGCGTTACTCTAAAATAGATTGACTGGTAAATGCTAATGTCAAAAGCTGCTCCAAGTCAAGGCAAGTCATTGAGACCATGAAATGCAAGGACGTTTCACAGAGTGCTGGAGTAATTCAGCGGGTCAGGCAGCATCTGTGGAGAACATGGATAGGTGACGTTTCACAGAGTGCTGGAGTAACTCAGCGGGTCAGGCAGCATCTGTGGAGAACATGGATAGGTGACGTTTCACAGAGTGCTGGAGTAACTCAGCGGGTCAGGCAGCATCTGTGGAGAACATGGATAGGTGACGTTTCACAGAGTGCTGGAGTAACTCAGCGGGTCAGGCAGCATCTGTGGAGAACATGGATAGGTGACGTTTCTGTTCGGGACCCTTCTTCAGACTGAAAAATGAAGATGCTTCAGACTGAAGACTGTCCCGACGCGAAATGTCATCCATCCACTTTCTCCAGAGAAGCTGCCTGACCTCCTGAGTTACTCCAGCACTCTGTGAAACGTCACCTATCCATGTTCTCCACAGATGCTGCCTGACCCCCTGAGTTACTCCAGCACTCTGTGAAACGTCACCTATCCATGTTCTCCACAGATGCTGCCTGACCCTCTGAGTTACTCCAGCACTCTGTGAAATGTCACCTATCCATGTTCTCCACAGATGCTGCCTGACCCGCTGAGTTACTCCAGCACTCTGTCTTTGGTATAAAGCTGAATCTGCACTTCCTTGTTTCTATGTGATAATTAGGAACTTTGACCGGCCATATTACAATTCAGGAATGTATTTTGCCATGTTTTGTCTTTTAAAACAATGATCAGCGTGAAAGAAAAACCATTTGACTAATATATTAAGTTATAGACAGAAATCAACCAACATTTTTAATGTCTTAAAAATATATATATATTACACTGGTAGGTATGCACCATATCAAAAGTACACGCATTTTATTTATAAAAGGATTTTTAAATATATTACATTTCTTTATCCCGTATACTTGTTTGATGTGGGCGTACAAAGGCAGGAATAAACATATGTATTAGGTGAGTTCTCTGGACATGAGGAGCACACTTTCATACCGTCGTTACCCTCATGACCACCTCGGCAGAGCTGTTGTCGTCATCGTCCTCATCGTGTGGCCTGAGGCGAGTGAGTAGATGCAACAAGGTATAGCTGCATTGGAACTGTTCTGTCATCAGCCTGGTGGAAGCTGCCGGCCGCTGCCTACCCATCTGGTTCAGCGACGACCAAAAGTTCTGGCTGGCCGTTCGCTCGGCCGTGCCACTGCTGACTTCCAAATCTTTCGATTTGTCGTAATTCAACACCGTCCAGTGCAGATTCACAGCCCTCCAGCGTTTGAACACCCGATAGATTGCTGTTCCTTCGTGAATTATCAGTCCTGTGGAGAAAGGTATCAGATTATCCAGTCAGTGGAAGGGTCTCGATCCGAGACGTCACCTATCCATGTTCTCCACAGATGCTGCCTGACCCGCTGAGTTACTCCAGCACTCTGTGAAACGTCACCTATCCATGTTCTCCACAGATGCTGCCTGACCCGCTGAGTTACTCCAGCACTCTGTGAAACGTCACCTATCCATGTTCTCCACAGGTGCTGCCTGACCCGCTGAGTTACTCCAGCACTCTGTGAAACATCACCTATCCATGTTCTCCACAGATGCTGCCTGACCCGCTGAGTTACTCCAGCACTCTGTGAAACGTCACCTATCCATGTTCTCCACAGATGCTGCCTGACCCGCTGAGTTACTCCAGCACTCTGTGAAACGTCACCTATCCATGTTCTCCACAGATGCTGCCTGACCCGCTGAGTTACTCCAGCACTCTGTGAAACGTCACCTATCCATGTTCTCCACCGATGCTGCCTGACCCGCTGAGTTACTCCAGCATTTTTGTCTACCACATGGTGATCACAGGCACCATGGTGCAGCAGTAGAGTCGCTGCCTCACAGCACCAGAGACCCCGGTTCAATCCTGACCTGGTGTGGAGCTCGCACGTTCTCCGTGACAGCAAGAGTTTCCTCCGGATTCCTCCCACATCCCAAAGACGTGCGGGTTTGTAGGTTAATTGGCCCCCTCGTGTGTAGGATGAGTGGATGAGAACTAGTGTTCTAGGATGGCCGGTCGGCGTGGGCCGAAGGGCCTGTTTCCATGCTGTATCTCTAAACTAAACTAACAGGTGTTCATTAATTTCAAAATGTTGAAAGAAGGAACTGCAGATACTGGTTAATACACAGAAGGACACAATGTGCTGGAGTAACTCAGCAGGTTAGGCTGCATCTCTGAAGAACATGGATATGACACGTGGGTTTTCTCCGGGTGCTCTGCTTTCTTCCACACTCCAAAGGCGTACAGGTTTGTAGGTTAATTGGGTTTGGTAACAAATATAAAATGTTCCTTGTGTGTAGGATAGTACGGGATGATCGCTGGTCAGCGTGGACTCGGTGGGCTAAAGGGCCTGATTCCACGCTGTATCTCCAAAGTTCATAACTCTAAGGAGCAATATTAGGCTATTCGGCCCATCAAGTCTACTCCGCTATTCAATCATGGCTGATCTATCTTTCACTCTCAACCACCATTCTTCTGCTTTCTCCCTGTAACCCTGGACAGCCTTATAATCAGGAATCTGTAGATCTCCACCTTTAAAATACCCAATAACGGCCTCCACAGCCGTCGGTGTCAATGAATTCCACAGCTTCACCACCGTCTGGCTAAATAAATTCCTCCTCATCGCCATTCTAATGTTATGTCCTTTAATTCTGGGGCTCTGGCTTCTGTTCCTAGACTCTCCCACTAGTGGAAACATCCTCTCCACATCCACTCTACTCGGTAAGTTTCAATGAGGCCCCCCCCCTCATCCATCTAAACTCCAGCGGGTACAGGGACCAGTGTCGTCAAACGCTCCTACCAGCACTGTCAATTGCCAGGCTTTACGATACAGATATTGAGTTCATCGCATTGTACGTACCTACGCAAACAAGGTCCATGAAGCCGTACATCCCGTAGCAGATCTGAAATAAGATGTCTCTTCTCTGCCACACTGCAGCAGGGCTGAAGGCTGACCATAAGAGCCAGGTCACACTTGCTATCAGAAAGAGGCAACCAAGGATCACTGCGATTATTTGCACCTTCTCCACCAACGTCACTGTGATGGGTTCCCACTGAGGGAAGGAAAGAAGAGAAAGTATGTTAACTTAAAACGGAGAACATCATCGATTCAAACTTGACACAAAGTGCTGGACTAACTCAGCGGGTCAGGCAGCATCTCTGGAGAACATGGATCATTTCAGGGATAGTTTTAGACTCTGCAGAGTCCGAAGAAGGATGCGGACCCGAAACGTCACCTATCCATGTTCTCCACAGATGCTGCCTGACCCGCTGAGTTACTCCAGCACTCTGTGAAACGTCACCTATCCATGTTCTCCACAGATGCTGCCTGACCCGCTGAGTTACTCCAGCACTCTGTGAAACGTCACCTATCCATGTTCTCCACAGATGCTGCCTGACCCGCTGAGTTACTCCAGCATTTTGTGCCATTTTTATAAACCAGCATCTGTAGTTCCTTGTTTCTATAATCTATTAAATAAAACTTTAGATTTCAGACTTGAGACAAACAGCGCAGAAACTGACCCTTCGGCCCACCGAAGGGTCAGTATTGATGTGGATAGAGAACTGGCTGGCAGACAGGAAGCAAAGAGTAGGAGTAAACGGGTCCTTTTCACAATGGCAGACAGTGACTAGTGGGGTACCTACCGCAAGGCTCAGTGCTGGGACCCCAGCTATTTACAATATATATTAATGATCTGGATGAGGGAATTGAATGCAACATCTCCAAGTTTGCGGATGACACGAAGCTGGGGGGCAGTGTTAGCTGTGAGGAGGATGCTAGGAGGCTGCAAGGTGACTTGGATAGGTTGGGTGAGTGGGCAAATGCATGGCAGATGCAGTAATAATGTGGATAAATGTGAGGTTATCCACTTTGGTGGCAAAAACAGGAAAGTAGACTATTATCTGAATGGTGGCCGATTAGGAAAAGGGGAGATGCAACGATTCCTGGGATGTCAGGACTTTCATATGAAGAAAGACTGGATAGACTTGGCTTATACTCGCTAGAATTTAGGAGATTGAGAGGGGATCTTATAGAAACGTACAAAATTCTTATGGGGTTGGACAGGCTAGATGCAGGAAGCTTGTTCCCGATGTTGGGGAAGTCCAGGACAAGGGGTCACAGCTTAAGGATAAGGAGGAAATCCTTTAAGACCGAGATGAGGAAAAACTTTTTCACACAGAGAGTGGTGAATCTCTGGAACTCTCTGCCACAGAGGGTAGTTGAGGCCAGTTCATTGGCTATATTTAAGAGGGAGTTAGATGTGGCCCTTGTGGCTAAGGGGATCAGGGGGTATGGAGAGAAGGCCGGTACGGGATACTGAGTTGGATGATCAGCCATGATCATATTGAATGGCGGTGCAGGCTCGAAGGGCCGAATGGCCTACTCCTGCACCTATTTTCTATCTTTCTATGTTTCTATGACCTGGGTGTCATGGTACACCAGTCATTGAAAGTAGGCATGCAGGTGCAGCAGGCAGTGAAGAAAGCAAATGGTAAAAGGATTTGAGTATAAGAGTAGGGAGGTTCTACTGCAGTTGTACAGGGTCTTGGTGAGACCACACCTGGAGTATTGCGTACAGTTTTGGTCTCCTAATCTGAGGAAAGACATTCTTGCCATAGAGGGAGTACAGAGAAGGTTCACCAGACTGATTCCTGGGATGGCAGGACTTTCATATGAAGAAAAACTGGATAGACTCGGCTTGTACACGCTAGAATTTAGAAGATTGAGAGGGGATCTTATAGAAACTTAAAAAATTCGTAAGGGGTTGGACAGGCTAGATGCAGGAAGATTATTCCCGATGTTGGGGAAGTCCAGAACTAGGGGTCACAGTTTAAGGATAAGAGGGAAGTCTTTTAGGACCGAGATGAGAAAATAATTTTTTACACAGAGAGTGGTGAATCTGTGGAATTCTCTGCCACAGAAGGTAGTTGAGGCCAGTTCATTGGCTATATTTAAGAGGGAGTTAGATGTGGCCCTTGTGGCTAAAGGGATCAGGGGGTATGGAGAGAAGGCAGGGATGGGATACTGAGTTGGACGATCAGCCATGATCATATCGAATGGCGGTGCAGGCTCGAAGGGCCGAATGGCCTACTGCACCTATTTTCTATGTTTCTATGTAACCAGCGATCACTCCGTACACTAACACTATCCTACACACTGGGGACAATGTCCAATTTACAGAAGTTTTTACTCCAAGGAACTTCAAGCTTTCAGCCTTCTGTACTTCGGTCCTGTCAATACAAACAGGATGTGTGTACTGCTTCACTTCCTGAGCGATCACAATCTCCTTTGTCTTGCTGACATTGAAGGAAAGGTTGTTGTCCTGACACCAGGTTTCAAGGTTCTCGTTCTCCTTCCTGTGGCTCTGTCTCGTCATTATTTGATATCTGTCCCACAATGCTGCCTTGGTGTAGCCTCTTTGTAACTTGAGTTATAGATTCCTATTTGGCTGCACAGTTGTGGGTGTATATGGAGTAAAGAAGGGGCGCTGAGAACGCATGAACCCTTGCGGGGCAACAGAGATGAGGATTATTGTAGAGGACGAAGATTATGATACCAAGATTGTAAATAGTCTGTTTCATCTTCAAAAAAGTCGAGTGAGATATGGATCTGAATTTTCAGCAGGATCAAGGAAATTAATATTGATCTTCAGAAATAAATATGACACCGGACACATGGTGCATCTTTGCCTGCTGGTCCCAGTGGAGGATCTACTAGCAGCCAATACAATCGCCCCACTCTTTTAAATGTCCTTTCTACTTGTAAATCGGACATCAGCTCCATTCAATTTGTTCTGCCTTTTGTTGTTGAGTTTGGCTTGATTGCATTCACGTAGAGTATTATCTAATTTGATCGGATGGTACACAAAGAAAATGGTTTCATTGTACCTTGGTACGTGTGACAATAATTTCAGTTCAGTTTAGTTCAGTTTATCGTCACGTGTACCGAGGTACAGTGAAAAGCTTTTGTTGCGTGCTAACCAACCTAGTCAGCTGAAAGACAATACCTAATTACAATCGAGCCGTCCACAGTGTACAGATACAGGGTAAGGAAATAGTGCAAGGTAAAGCCAGTAAAGTCCGATCAAAGATAGTCCGAGAGTCACAAATAAGGTAGATAGTAGCTCAGGACTGCTCTCTGGTTGTGGTAGGATGATTCCGTTGCTTGATAACAGCTGGGAAGAAACGGCCCATGAATCCCTAATAAACCTAAACCTGAGGAAATCCGGCAAGTTCTCTTACATTGACTCTTACAAACTTCTACAGATGCACCATAGAAAGCATACTGTCAGTTGTATCACAGCTTGGTATAGGAACAGCTCTGCCCAAGACTGCAGATATTGCAGAGTTGTAGATGTAGCCCAGACGATCACACACACCAAACTCCACAACATAATCAAGGACTTTTCCCAGCCTAGTCATACCTTCTTTTCTATGCTCCCATTGGGCAGAAGGTACAGAAGCTTGATAGCGCGCACCACCAGACTCAGGAACAGCTTCTTCCCCTCTGTTATCAGGATTCTGAACGGTCCCTCTATAAGCAAGGTACTGATTCACCTCTACCCCATTGCGGACATTGGACTTTGTCTCTGGTGCGTTACAATGCCAAGAACTATATTCTCCTTTGCTTTACCTTCTGTACTTGAGCTTCACGTCATTGTATTTATGTATAGTAACTGATTTCTTTGGCGAGCATGTAAAACAAAGCTATTCACTGTACCTCGGTTCACGTGACAATAATAAACCGAAACATAAACCATGTACGTGTTTATAACCACAGTTTTCTGAGGAGCAGGATATTCTCATACGACAGATCATTTTAACTGTACGCTTGGGCAGCAGATGTCAATCTGACATTTTTAATCTCAAAATTCTGGTCCAGTAACGTGCAGGTCTAAGGAACTAGATTCACTGGGAGTTTTAATCCACCTTCTGCCGTATTGGTACTGCCCTATCTACCGTATAGAACACAAAATGCTGGAGTAAATTAGTGGGTTAGGCAGCAGATCTGGAGGTTATGGATAGGTGATGTTTCAGGTCGGTACTCTAGCATGTTCACCACAGATGCTGCCTGACCCGCTGAGTTACTCCAGCACTCTGTGAAACGTCACCTATCCATGTTCTCCACAGATGCTGCCTGACCCGCTGAGTTACTCCAGCACTCTGTGAAACGTCACCTATCCATGTTCTCCACAGATGCTGCCTGACCCGCTGAGTTACTCCAGCACTCTGTGAAACGTCACCTATCCATGTTCTCCACAGATGCTGCCTGACCCGCTGAGTTACTCCAGCACTCTGTGAAACGTCACCTATCCATGTTCTCCACAGATGCTGCCTGACCTGCTGAGTTACTCCAGCACTCTGTGTTCTACCCAAGATTCCAACATCTGCAGTTCCTCTGTCTCCTTTTTTTGGTACTGATACCAGGTTTAATTTTTTCTATACATTTAAACATTTTATATGTTTCATATTTTCCTTTATGTACAGGTTTGTGTACTAACGTATATACAAATAAATCGGTATATTTGCCACATAATTAAAGTTAGAACATATCGAACATAGAACAGTCTAGAACAAGAATAGGCCCTTCGGTTCACAATGTCTGGACCGAACATGATACCAAGACCAACTCTTATCTACCTGCACATAATCCATATCCCTCCATTCCCTGCATCTCCATGGGTCTATCGAAGCGCCTCTTAAACACCACTATTGTATCTGCTTACACCATCACCCCTGGCAGCGCGTTCCAGGCACCCACCACTCTCTGTGTAAAGACGTTGCCCCGCACATCTCCTTTAAACTTTGCCTCTCTCACTTTAGAGCTATGTTCTCTAGTATTTGATTTCTTTACCCTGGGAAAAAGGTTCTGACTGTCGACCTTATCTATGCATGTCAGAATTGTATATACCTCAAACTCAACCTCCAGTGTTCCAGGGAAAACAATCCAAGTCTGTTGGATTGACCACTCCTGGCAGCTAATATCCAGGCATCTTTCTGGTAAACCTCCTCATCATCAGCTTCATTTAACATTAAAAGACAACATATTACTGGACCCATTGCATCACTTGTCGGCACGGTGGTGCAGCGATAGAGTTGCTGCCTCACAGTGCCAAGGACCCAGGTTCGATCCTGGCTGCAGGTGCTGTCTGTACAGAGTTTGCATGTTCTCCCCGTGACCGTATGGGTTTCTCCCGGGGTGCTCCGGTTTCCTCCCACACTCCTCCAAGGACGTGCAAGTTTGTAGGTTAATTGGCTTCTACAAATTGTCCCTAATGTGGAGAGTGGGGCTAGTGTACGGGTGATTGTTGGTCAGTGCGGACTCGGTGGGCCGAAGAGCCTGTTTCCACACTGTATCTCCAAGCTAAACTAAACTAAAGTCATTACATCACTTACTTAAAGTAAAAACCAGAACAGCAAGCATACTAAAACTCAAAGTCACCTTTTAGTTTACCCAATCAGATAAATCATTACATGTATTGGTGCAGAGATAGAGAGACTGGCAGAGACTGTGTGGGGGTGATATCATTACCTCTAGGAGCAAAGATAAATACTCCAAGTTCTTTGTCATTGAATCAAAGTTATCAATATAAAATGGTAGTCTGTTCCTTAACAAAATAGTAGATAAATACATTTTATGAACATATATTTTCTAGTGGTACCAAACAATACCACGGAAGGCTGCGGAGGCCAAGTAAATGGATATTTTTAAGGCGGAGATTGATAGATTCTTGTTAATATGGGTGTCAGGGGTTTATGGGGAAAAGGCAGGAGAATGTGGTTGAGAGAGAAAGATAGATCAGCCATGTTTGAATGGATAGGCTGAATGGTTAATTCTGCTCCTAGAACATGTACTTATAATAAAGATTCACATTTCATTCTTTCCATTCATAGTCTATATAATAGAACATAGAACAGTACAGTGTAGGAAAGAACTGCAGATGCTGGTTTAAATCAAAGGTAGACACAAAATTCTGGAGTAACTCAGCGGGTCAGGCAGCATCTCTGGAGAGAAGGACAGAAGAAGGGTCTCGACCCGAAACGCCACCCAATGCTTCTCTCCAGAGATGCTGCCTGTCTCGCTGAGTTACTCCAGAATTTTGTGTCTACCATAGAACAGTACAGCACAGGAACTGGCCCCTTTGGCCCTCAATGTCTGTGCCGAACACGATGTGAAGTTAAACTGATCTCATCTGCTTGTACATGATCCATATCCCTCTATTTGCTGCACCTCCATGTGCCTATCCAAAAACCTCTTGAAAGCTACTATCGTATCTGTCTCCACCACCACCCCTGGCAGCGCATTCCAGGCCCCCACCACCCCTTTCTGTGTTTGACATTACCACCTGGGAGAAAGATTCTATGCCTCTCATAATTTTATATACTTCTATCAGGTGTCCCCTCAACCTCCGACATTGCAGAGAAAACAATCCAAATTTATCCAAAGATAGACGCAAAATATTGACGTTTCACAGAGTGCTGGAGGAACTCAGCGGGTCAGGCAGCATCTGTGGAGAACATGGATAGGTGACGTTTCACAGAGTGTTGGAGTAACTTAGCGGGTCAGGCAGCATCTGTGGAGAACATGGATAGGTGACGTTTCAGGTTGGGACCCTTCTTCAGACCAAATTCAACCAACCTCTCCTTGTAACTGAAACATTTTAAGCCAGGCAGCATTCTGGTAAACATCCTCTGCACCCTCTCCATATAAATAATGCCTGTTATCAATTAAAAATAGCTACAATACCCAGGCTTTTATGCTACAGTATAAGATCACTCCTCAGCCTCCTGCACTCCACAAGGAATTAAGTCCTAGCCTGCCCAAGCTCTGTGTGAAAATGTTGCCCCCTAGGTTCCGTTTAAATCATTCCCCTCTCACCTTAACCCTATGTCTTCTGGGCAAAGACTGTGCATCTACACCTATCTATTCTCCTCATGATCTTGTATACCTCTAAAAGATCACCTCACATCCTACTGCACTACAAGGAATAAAGTCCTATCCTGCTCAACCTCTCCCTAGAGCACAGGCCCTCGAGAAGTGGCAACATCCTCATAAACCTCCACTGTGCTCTTTCCTACTTAATGATCAAATCTGAACACAATATCCAAAATAAGGGTTCCATGTAGCATGAGGTTAACAGTGCCATCAATAACAGTGAAGTATTGAACCACACATGGGTTATTGTAGCAGACTGGTTATGTTACTGGACTAGTAACCCATAGGCTGGCCTTATGACCCAACGAAACATATACAAAAGCACACCCAGTGGATGGGGAATGTTCTAGATTAGCTGGTAATAGTAATCATTAGGACTGTCAAGCACTTCAATCAAATCTCGTGTTAATCACAGTTTTAAACAGGACTGTTAAATGAAAACAGGATTACAATCTCTCACCTGTAAAATTGCTCTCTTGTGCTCACTCTCACTCCTCCCTTCCCCCTTCTGGAAACGCAATCGTCTAGTTTTCATAAGACCAGAAGACGTAGGAGGAGAATTTGGCCGTTCGGCTCATCGAGTCTGCTCCGCCATTCATTCATGGCTGATCTATCTTTCCCTCTCCACCCCATTCTCCTGCCTTCTGCCCATTAACTCTGATTCCCTTATGAATCAAGAATCTATCAATTTCTGCTTTAAACATACCCAAATGACTTGGCTTCCACAGTCATCTGTGGCAATGAATTCCAGTTTAACCACCCTCTGGCTAAAACAATCCCCCCCCCCCCCCCCCCATCATCTCCACTCTGAAGGTACATCCGTTTATTCAGATGCTGTATGCCCTGTTGTTCTAGACTCTCTCATTACTGGGAACATTCTTTCCATGTCCACTTTATCCAGGCCTTTTTTTTATCCGGTAGGTTTCTTTGAGCGACTTGTAATGGTTTATTTCAGTTGGAAATATGAATTACATTAGTGATATAAATACATTATATATAGATTAGATTAGATTCAACTTTATTGTCATTGCACATTTACAGTACAATGAAATGGTTTAACCTTGCAGTCATAACATAGAATAAAATAACAAAACACACACTCAACACAGTTTAACATCCGCCACAGTGAGTCCACCATGCAGTATATAAAATTTTGAGTCGCATATATGGAGTAGACTGGGCTGAACATGAACATGAGTCGCATATATGGAGTAGACATGTTCAATCTGGGCTGAACATGATGCCAAAACCAATATCCATCTGCCTGCACATAATCCATATCCCTACATATCCATCTGCCTATCTAAAAGCCTCTTAAAAGCCACTATCGCATCTGTCCACCACCATCCCTGGCAGCCCGTTCCAAGCACTCACCACCCTCTGTGCAAAAAAACCCCATACATCTCCTTTAAACTTTGCTCCTCTCACTTTATACCCTCTGGTGTTGAACAATTCCACCCTGGGGAAAAAGATTCTGAATGTCTAGTACCCTCCGGTGGTCCAGTGAAATGGAAGGAAATATTACATAGAAACATAGAAAATAGGTGCAGGAGGAGGCCATTCAGCCCTTCGAGCCAGCACCGCCATTCATTATGATCATGGCTGATCGTCCCCTGATCGTATTCTGTCATTACCTAGTCTTGTTCATGTTGGAAAAATGGTAAGATGATGACTTTTAACTCTCGACAAAAATAGCTTAGCATGCAACTTGGTTCAAGGGCAACTAGAGGAACCTGCATTTCATGAATGAATAACATACATTAAAGAATAACTTTGCTGTATGAATAGGTCCATGCTTAATTGTTCTGCACAGATCTTGTAGTGAACAGAGTATCATGTATCTGTTTCTGTTTTATGTATCTGTTTGATGATTTGCAAACATTGGATGTGTGGCACGGTGGCACAGTGGTAGAGTTGCTGCCTCACAGCGCCAGAGACCCAGGTTCGATCCTGACTATAGGTGCTGTCTGTACAGAGTTTGTGAGTTCCCTGTGACCATGTGGGTTTTTTCTGGGTGCTCCGGTTTCCTCTCACATCCCAAAGACGTACAGGTTTTTAGGTTAATTGGCTTTTGTAAATTGTCCCTTGTGTGTAGGATAGAACTAGTGTACGGGGATCTATGGTCGGCACGGACTCAGTGGGCCGAGGGGCCTGTTCCCACTTTATATCCCACAACCAGAGAGCAGTGCTGAACTACTATCTACCACATTGGTGACCCTTGGACTATCCTTGATTGGACTTTGCTGGCTTTACCTTGTACTAAACGTTTTTGCTTTGACATGTACCTATATACTGGCTATAAATGGCTTGATTGCAATCATGTGTTGTCTTTCTGCTGACTGGATAGCACTCAGCAAAAGCTTTTCACTATACCTCGGTACACGTGACAATAAACTAAACTGAAGCTAAACTAAACTTGCAAGTTTGTTCTTAATATTCCACATAGCTCATCTTTGTCAGCTAGCCAACCAATGACATCATATGGACCCTTGCTTGAGACTCATAGTGCTCTGGGCCCCATCTCCAGTCTGGTTAACAAGAACACCGCTATCAGACTCCTATTTATTGACTTCAACACTATGATCCCATTTATACATTCCCATTCAACACCATGAAAGCATTTATAAACCTCTGGACTCAGGAGTCAGCACCCCCTTCTGCCACTGGACCTCCTGACCCACCGACCGTAATCAGTAAGATTAGGCAGCAAACTGACTGAGGTACAGTAGTGTAGCTGGTGGTCACTGCATCACCACTCCAGAGACCCTGGTTCCGTCCTGACCTCGGGTGCTGCCTGTGTGGAGTTTGCTCGCTCTCCCTGTGACCGTGAGGGTTTTCTCCGGGTGTAGTTTCCGACCACATCCCAAAGACATGCAGGTTTGTAGGTTAATCGGCCCGCTGTAAATTGCCCCTGGTGTGTAGGGAGTGGATGAGAAAGTGGGATGACATAGAACTAATGTGAATGGGTGATCGATAGTCGGAGTGGGCTCGATGGGCCAAAGGGCCTGCTTCCATGCTGTATCTCTGAACTAAAAGGGCAGCACAGTAGCACAGCTGAGAGAGCCACTGCCTCACACTGCCAGAGACCGGGGGTTCGATCCTGACCTCGGGTGCTGTCTCTGTGTGGAGTTTGTACATTCTCCATGTAACCCCGTGGGTTTCCCCCAGGTGCTCTGGTTTCTTCCCACATCCAAAACACATGCAGCTTTGTAGGTCAATTGGCCCGCTGAAAATTGCCCCCTAGTTTGTAGGGAGTGGATGAGAAAGTGAGATAACATAGAATTCGTGTGAATGGGTGATTGATGGCTAGCATGGCCTCGGTGGGCCCAAGGGGTCTGTTTCCACGTTACATCTCTAAACTAAAATCACCCTCCACAATAATTCTCAACACCGGTGCCCCTCAAGGATATGTTTCCAGTCCCCAACTGTACTCCTTATACACTTACGACTGTGCGGCCAAAATCTGCACTGTCCAATTTCAAGTGTACAGATAACACCACCATGTGGGCCAGGTCTCCGAGACGGAGAACAGGAAAGAGGTAGAGAACATAATAACATGGTGCCAAGACAACAACCTCTCCTCAATGTCAGCAAGATGAAGGAGCTAGTTATTGACATCAGGAAGCGGGAGGCAGTACACTCCCCAGTCACTATCACTGATGCCAAGGTGGAGATGGTCAAGACTTTCAAGTTCCCGGGCATAAATAACACCAACAATTTGTTCTGGTCCAACCATATTGATATGACGGCAAGTTTAGTTTAGTTTATTATTGTCTCCTGTACCGAAGTATAGTAAAAAGCTTTTTTGTTGCGTGCTAATCAGTCAACGAATAGACTATACATGATTACAGTGAAACCGTCCTCAGTGTACAGATACAGGATAAAGGGAATAACGTTTCATACAAGATAACGTCTGATGAAGGTTATTGAAGATAGTTCAAAAGTCTCTAATGAGGTAGATGGGAGGTCAGGACCGCGCTCTAGTTGTTGATGGGATGGTTCAGTTACCTGACAACAGCTGGAAAGAAACTGTCCCTGAACCTGGAGGTGTGCATTTTCAAACTTTTGTACCTCTTGCCTGATGGGAGAGAGGAGAAGAGGGAATGTCTTCTGGTCCTTGATTATGCTGCTGGCCTTGCTGAGGCAGTGTGGCGTGTAGACGGAGGTCAAAGGAAGGGAAGTTGGTTTGTGTGAATGGTCTGGGATGCATCCACTGCCTGTTGTATTTAGTGGATTTTGACTGGATTGCACACATTTCTTAGTACATATGACAATAATAAACCAATACCAAATAACTAGTGCATGGAAAATCTTTAATTATGTAATATCCCTCTTGGCATCAGACTTCATGATCCAGCGCAAAACTTAACTAAACTAAATCTCAACCTATGGATTGGAATGGACTTTATCGGTGATGGTATTTGGTTTGGTGACCCTTTACCTGGCATGGTTTTTTCATTCTTATTGCCACCACATGGTATTTGTAACAGCAAATCTCACAGCTCCATGACCCTCGTTCACTAATCCACTTCAAAAGGCACGGCTGATGGGAGTAGCGTACAGAGCCGTCACACCGGCAGGGACTCAGCAATTCACCCTGGGAGCAACAAAAGGAAAACAAGGTTCATTCAAGGTGAAACAAATGACAACATGGTTGACATCAGCCAGTATAGATAGTGCACAGTGGCGCAGCGGTAGAATTGCTGCCTTACAGGGAGAGAGAATTGCGTTCGATCCTGACCTTGAGTGCTGTGTGTGTGTGTGCGGAGTTTGTGCGTTCGCCCTGTGGGTTTTCTCCGGGTTTCCGGGTTTCCTCCCACATTCCAAAGACGTGCCGTTTGTAGGTTAATTGGCCCCTTTAAATTGCCCCCAGTGTGTAGGATAGGAAAGTGGGATAACGTAGAACTAGTGTACGGGTGATGGATGGTCGGCGTGGACTCGGTGAGCCAAAGGGCCTGTTTCATTGCGATATCTCTAAATTAAACTAAACCAGGTTAAATTAATCTCTTCCGAAGGCACGTTATCCTTATCATCTCCTTTTCCTGCATATCTTCTCATGATCCGCTGCCATCATATCTGTCTTCACCACCACACCTGGCAGCGTGTTCCAGGCATCTACCACCCTCTGTATTAATAATCTGCATCGCACATTTCTTTGAAACTTTGTCCCTCTACTAAGCCCTCTACATTTTTACATTTCCACCCTGGGAAAATGGTTCTTCAGATTGTCTACTTTGTTTGTCTCTCATAGTTTTATACACTTCTATCAGGTCTCCCCTCAACCAAAGATAGACACAAAGTGCGGGAGTAACTCAGCGGGTCAGGCAGCACCTGTGGAGAACATGGATTGGTGACGTTTCACAGAGTGCTGGAGTAACTCAGAGGGTCGGGCAGCATCTCTGGAGAACATGGATAGGTGGTTTCGGGTCGATCCTTTTTCCGACTGATTGTAAGTGATGGGAAAAAATGTCAGAAGAGAGCTAGCATAAAACTTCTAGAAAGCTAGGTTGAGTTCACTTAATTATGATAGCTTAATAATAGGCAAGGGAATCATTTTCCAGTTAGCCACCTGTGTTCTGTTACATGATGAATTTCTGATCTCAACCAAGTGTTAGAAACATAGAAAATAGGCGCAGGTGTAGGCCAATTCGGCCCTTCGAGCCAGCACCGCCATTCAATATGATCAAGGCTGAACATCCAGAATCAGTACAGTGATCCTGCTTTCTTCCCATATCCCCTGATTCCGTTAGCCCTCAGAGCTATATCGAACTCTCTCTTGAATACATCAAGAGATGTAAATATTACCAAAAAAAAAGAGGATAAAAAATCAGCAGGTACTATCGTAATGTTTAAGAAACATCTAGACAGGTACATGGATAGGACAGATTTAGAGGGATACGGGCCAAACACAGGCAGGTGGGACTAGTGTAGATGGGATTGGTCGGTCGGTGTGGGCAGGTTTGGGCCGAAGGGCCTGTTTCCACACTGTATGACTATGACACATATCTTCTATCAATTTGTGCCTTGCTGGCACTGGTTAAATTTCAACAATGTTCCCATTCTCTTATCATGGGATTGTGTACGTGAAAGATTCCAAAATAATCAGCCATGGAAAAAGTATGTTGGAAAAGTAACAAATAACATCCTTAAGCAGAACAATCATGACTGCAGGGTATTCTTTATAAATCAGGCAACTTCCTTGCTTCGCAAATAACTTACCCAGAACATCTGGAGAGGGCAAACTTTCTGTTTCATACATGTCCATTCTGTATGCATTCAATATGCATTCAACATGTCTCTGTAAATGTAGTCATTCATACACTTCCCTGCTGACAAGTCTTTCCGCCGACTGGTTAACTACGCAACAAAAGCTTTTCACAGTTCCTCGGTACACGTGACAATAAATTAAACTCAACCAACTAAAGTAAACTATCAACTGCATTATTTGAAGTTGACTCATAGAGTCACTGGCAAACTTGACGGAATCCCACACATGAGGTTCTTGCTGTGGAGCATTTCTAGAATTGCAAGAATACAAGCACGACTGACATGAAAATATTCCTCATGAAAGTTGTTTTTGTCTGTTTTCAGATACAGCATAGAAACAGTCCCTTCGGCCCACCGACTACATGCCAACCATCGATCATCCATTCACATTAGCTCTCTGTTATCCCACTTTCTCATCTAATTAACCTACAAGCCCACATGGCTTTGGGATATGGGAGGGCACCAGAGCACCTCTAGGAAACATACTGAGTCACAGGGAGAACGTGCAAACTGCACATACAGACAGCACCCGAGATAAAGATCGAATCCGGGTCTCTAGTGCAAGAGTGCGCCACCGTGTTTGTTAAACAACCCCATTTCACAATTATTCAGTCCTTTAAATATTCAATAATCATTTATTGAATTAAGTGCGTTGGGTCCTGCTGACTCGGTTCTTAATATATCCAAAAATTCATTTACATGGTTTACGTTATGACCATAAATAGAGAGTCATAGTCATACAGCAGGAAAACAGGCCCTTTGTTCGCCAGAGATGCTGCCTGACCCGCTGAGTTACTCCAGCACTTTGCTTGTCAGAATCTCTGATTGTCAGAATCTGTTGGAATACTTTCCGAATAAACGCAGTAATAGTTTGATGATTCGACTAGGAATTCCTTGTGGAATTGTGAAAAAGGCAAATAAAGAACCCCAACTCTGTGTAAACGTATTCGCCGGTGCGAATGCAGAGCTCGCTGTGTGCTGTGCTCCTTTCAAAGCCCCAGCCTCCGAGAGGGAGCGGCGCTGACCATGGTGCTGAAATCAAACTCTCGGGTCGGCTTGCAAGGCGCCAGAACAGGTTGGAACTAAAATCAATCACTCGGAGACACAAGAGATGCTGGGAATCTTGAGCGAGGCACAAAGTGTTGGAGGAACTCAGCGGGTCAGGCAGCCTATGTGGCGGGAATGAACAGGCGATCATTCGGGTCTGAAAAAGGGTCCCAGAAGCCTAATTGGGAAAGAGACGCTACAGTTTGATCTGAAACTCTACATGATGGAAACTTGAGCAACAAAATAAAATTAGTCCTAAGAGGGGTGCGGACCCGAAACGTCGCCTGTCCATTCCCTCCACAGATGCTGCCTGGTTCGCTGAGTTATTCCAGCACTTTGTGTTTTGCTAAAATAACAATATTTTCCACCACGCCCTGATAGAGGTATATTCTGACCGGATAAAACTACACTTGTTTTATTTTTATTTTTCAAGAGCGTCATAAAACAGCTAAAATAATAATAATTCCTCCCATGCCAGGATGGAGGTATGTTCAGTCCGCAAACAATAACACGCGTTTTAATTCTATTTTTAAAAAACGTCATAGAATCAGAACTAAAATAATATTTTCCACTATTCAAGGCATGAAAGTGCAGTGTGTGTTTCCTGGGCAGCGGCTATTTAATATTGCATCCACTATCAAAAACTTGTTTCCAGCATCTGCAGTTCCTTGTGTCATCAAGAAAGTCAGTATGTGATGTTGCAGATGGCAATGAATTACAAATAACTGTTGCACGGCTTTATATTGCAAATGAAACACGGGATAGATCCCGTCGGTGCACAGTTTTATGAATGGGACTTGCTTTCGGCCCTATTTTGCACATTTTTTATGAATGAAGTGCTTTCAGCCCATTCTTTTTGCAGTTTTATAAATGAGCCGCGCTTACAGTCCGTTTTTATTGTTGCAGTTTCATGAATAGGACGTACTTCCAGGCCGTTGTTTGTTCCGTTTAATGTTAGGGTACATTTTCATGAATGGGGCGTGCTTTCTGCCCGGTGTTTTTTTGGCCCCGTTTTATGAAAGGGTGCGGCATGCTCGATGTTTGAACTGTTTCGTGGAAGGGGCTTGCTTTCAAACCGGGTTTTTTTGTGGTTTCTTCTTCATAGTCAAAGAGTCAATACAGTGTGGAAACATGCCCTTCGGCCCAATTTGCCTACACCGGCCAACATGTCCCAGCTACACTAGTCCCGCCTGCCCGCGTTTGGCCCATGTCCATCTAAACCTGTCCTATCCTTGTAGCTGCTTCTTAAACTTTGGGATAGTCCCAGCCTCAACTACGTCGTCTGGCAGCTCGTTCCATACACCCACCACCCTTTGTGTGAAAAAGGTTACCCCTCACATTCCTATTAAATCTTCTCCCCTTCACCTTAAACCTATGTCCTCTGGTCCTCGATTCCCCTACTCTGGGCAAGAGACTCTGTGCATCCTTCAGATTTCACTGCACCAATTGGTGTACGTGACAATAAATGTAACTTGAACTTGAAAGCGAAGATCTGGAGAAGGTGGACAACAGCAAAAAAATGCTGGAGAAACTCAGCGGGTGAAGGCGGCATCGATGGAGCGAAGGAAATGGGCGACGTTTCGGGTCGAGACCCTTCTTCAGGCTTTTCCAGCATCTGCAGTTCCTTCTTCAACATCTGGAGAAGGGTCTCTCCAGAGATGCTGCCTCTGAGTTCCGCTTAGTTCACTCCAGCATTGTGTGTCTGTCTGCCGTCCCAGCTTGACAGCATCTTTCATATAACAATTATGTTATATGCCAGAGTGGGGGGGGGGGGGGGGTGGGAACATGGAAGGGTGAATTTCTTTAGTCAGAGGAATCTGTGGAATTCTTTGCCACAGAAGGCTGTGGAGGCCAAGTCAGCGGATATTTTTTTAATGGCAGAGGTAGATGGATTCTTGATCAGTGCGGGTGTCAGGGGTTATGGGGAGGAGGCAGGAGCATGGGGAGAGATAGATGATCAAGCCACGATTGAATAGCATGGACTTGACGGGCCGGATGGCCTAATTCTGCTTCTATCCCATGAACATTTAAAAGACATTTGGACTGGTGTAACATGGAGAGGAAGGGTTCAGAGGGACATGGTGAGGGGAGAGATTGCCTTCCATCACAGTGAGGAGGAGATTCACTGTGATGGATGTTTGTGTAAATTGTGTTGGTGTGTGTCTTGGTTCTTTTCTTTTTGTGTGACTGCAGAAACCAAATTTCGTTTGAACTTCAATGAGGTTCAAATGACAACAAATAAATAGTATGGTATTGTATTGTGAGCAGCAAACGGGAAGGGCTTGGATGGGCGTCTTGGTTGCCATGTTGGGCTGAAGGACCTGACTCTGTCTCTGTCTCTGACTCTATATCTCTAATAAACAGCGTGACTGATGATGCACCACCCTTCAAACTTTGGTGAGGGTTCTTATCTGAGGGATAAGAGAGTAGGTGTGAAAACGACTCCAGTTTTAAATTCCATTTGGAATATTTTGGAGGACACAGGTGTGAAAACGACTCACCTGCTCGGAGCCCTGGAAGCAGATCCTGCAGGTGGGGGTGATGCCGCCGCCGCCGCCGCCGCCGCCCCCACTGCTCCCGCCGCTGCTGCTGCCGCTGCTGCCCAGAGACGGCGCGCCGTCGGCGGGGGAGATGGGGAGCGGGAGGTCGGGGTCGGGGTCGGTGGGGACACCATAGGCCCGTTCCCGCTCCGCCAGCCCGCCGCCCGCTCGCCGCCCTCCGTCTACAGCGCCCCCACTCGGGCTGCGCTCCGGGCTCCGGGCGTCGGCGGCGTCGACGACGGCATCGAGGGCGGGCGGGGATGGCGGAGAGCCGCTGCCGCCGATGAACCTCTTCTTCTTCTTCTTCTTCTTCTTCTCCTCCGCCGTCGCCGCTGCCCCCCGCTGCTGAGGCGGGTGTCGGTGGCTCATGGCGTCGTGGACGACGGGGTGAGTGAGGGGAGAGTAAGAGGAGGAGGTGGTGGTGGGGACGGACGGAGGGTTCACCTCACGGCGCGGGCGGGCGGGCGGGCGGGCGGCGGTTGGAGCGCGCGGTTCAGATCATCACAGCCGCGGGCGGGCGGGCGGAGCGCGAGCGAGGGGGGGGGGTGGGGTGGAGCGCGACGGCGGATGGTGAGAGGGGGGAGGGGTGGGGGTGGGGGAGGGGGGGGTGTGAAGGGAGGGGGGTGTGTGAAGGGTGGGGGAGGGGTGTGAAGGGGGGGTGTGTGAAGGGGGGGTGTGTGAAGGGTGGGGGTGGGTGTGAGGTGGGGGAGGGGGTGTGAGGTGGGGGAGGGGTGTGTGAAGGGTGGGGGAGGGGTGTGAAGGGGGGGTGTGTGAAGGGGGGGTGTGTGAAGGGTGGGGGTGGGTGTGAGGTGGGGGAGGGGGTGTGAGGTGGGGGAGGGGTGTGTGAAGGGTGGGGGAGGGGTGTGAGGTGGGGGAGGGGTGTGTGAAGGGTGGGGGAGGGTGTGGTGGGGGAGGGGTGTGTGAAGGGAGGGGGTGGGTGTGAGGTGGGGGAGGGGGTGTGAGGTGGGGGAGGGGTGTGTGAAGGGTGGGGGAGGGTGTGGTGTGAAGGGAGGGGTGTGTGAAGGGAGGGGGTGTGAAGGGTGTGGGGTGGGTGTGGTGTGAAGGGAGGGGTGTGTGAAGGGGGTGGGTGTGGTGTGAAGGGAGGGGTGTGTGAAGGGGGTGGGTGTGGTGTGAAGGGAGGGGTGTGTGAAGGGAGGGGGTGTGTGAAGGGGGGGTGTGTGAAGGGTGGGGGTGGGTGTGAGGTGGGGGAGGGGGTGTGAGGTGGGGGAGGGGTGTGTGAAGGGTGGGGGTGGGTGTGGTGTGAAGGGAGGGGTGTGTGAAGGGGGTGGGTGTGGTGTGAAGGGAGGGGTGTGTGAAGGGGGTGGGTGTGGTGTGAAGGGAGGGGTGTGTGAAGGGAGGGGGTGTGTGAAGGGGGGGTGTGTGAAGGGTGGGGGTGGGTGTGAGGTGGGGGAGGGGGTGTGAGGTGGGGGAGGGGTGTGTGAAGGGTGGGGGAGGGGTGTGTGAAGGGAGGGATGTGTGAAGGGAGGGGGTGTGAAGGGTGTGGGGTGGGTGTGGTGTGAAGGGAGGGGGGTGTGTGAAGGGAGGGGGGGTGTGTGAAGGGTGGGGGAGGGGTGTGAAGGGGGGGTGTGTGAAGGGTGGGGGTGGGTGTGAGGTGGGGGAGGGGGTGTGAGGTGGGGGAGGGGTGTGTGAAGGGTGGGGGAGGGGTGTGAGGTGGGGGAGGGGTGTGTGAAGGGTGGGGGAGGGTGTGGTATGAAGGGAGGGGTGTGTGAAGGGAGGGGGTGTGAAGGGTGTGGGGTGGGTGTGGTGTGAAGGGAGGGGTGTGTGAAGGGGGTGGGTGTGGTGTGAAGGGAGGGGTGTGTGAAGGGAGGGGGTGTGTGAAGGAGGGGTGTGTGAAGGGAGGGGGTGTGAAGGGGGTGGGTGTGGTGTGAAGGGAGGGGTGTGTGAAGGGGGTGGGTGTGGTGTGAAGGGAGGGGTGTGTGAAGGGGGTGGGTGTGTGAAGGGTGGGGGTGTGAAGGGTGTGGTGTGAAGGGAGGGGTGTGTGAAGGGGGGGTGTGAAGGGTGTGAAGGGTGTGGAGTGAAGGGAGGGGTGTGTGAAGGGAGGGGGTGTGAGGGTGTGGGGGGTGTGGTGAAGGGAGGGGTGTGTGATGGGAGGGGGTTGTGAAGGGTGTGGGTGGGTGTGGTGAAGGAGGGGTGTGTGAAGGGTGAGGTGGTGAGGGAGGGTGTGTGAGGGGGTGGGTGTGGGGTGGGGGGGAGGGGTGTGGGGGTGGGGGAGAGGGGGGTGAAGGGAGGGGTGTGTGTGAAGGGAGGGGAGATGTGTGAAGGTGGGGGAGGGGTGTGTGAAGGGAGGGGTATGTGTGAGGGGTGGGGGGAGGTGTGTGAGGAAGACCGTGTGAGGGGTGGGGGAAAGGGTGTGAGGGGTGGGTGTGTGAGAGGTGGGGAGCAAGATGTGTGTGTGAGGGGTGTGCGTGTGATGGGTGGGGGAGTGTGTGTGAAGTGGGGGGAGGGTGAAGGGCGTGAAAGAGGGTGGGGGATGGCGGGGCATGAGAGGGGAGCAGGCATGAGGAGGGTGTGTGTGTGTGAGGAGGGGTGCGGGTGTGATGGACGGGCCCTCCCATCACAGTCACCTCAGCAATCTCCCCCCCCCCCATCTCCCTGGCGCACCTCCCAATCTCACTCTCCCACCTCAGTAACCTCCCCATCTCACTGCTCCACCATTCCATTCTCGTATCCCACCTCAGCAACCCCCCCCACCATCTCACCACCCCCGTCCCCTATATGAACTTTCACCCAACTCGCCAGCCCCAGCCTATTCTCCGCCCGCTCCAGTCTATTCTCACCCCACCCCTCCATCAGTCTACATCTATTATGAGTATAGATGGCACAGGTAGGGTAGACATTCAGAACCTTTTTTCTCCCCCAGGGTGGAAATGGCCAAGACCAGAGGACATAGTTTGAAGGTGAGAGGGGGCAAAGTGCAAAAGAGACTTTGGATGGGCATACAATTGGAATGGAGAGATATGGCAGATAAGAGTTGCTCTTGGCATCATGTTCAAACAGACATTGTAGGCCAAATAGCCTGTTCCTATGCTGTACTGTTCTGGTACAAATTCCCCTTTTCTCCAATCGTCAGGACTGGAGGGCCTGAGCTATCAGGTGTGGATGGGCAGGCTATTCCTTGGAGCACAGGAGGATGAAATTAAAGAGGTATATAGATCATATCATAGTTAGGGTAAATGCACAGAGTATTCTACTCAGAGTAAGGGAATCAAGAAACAGAGGACTATCTTCTTCTTATCGAGTCCACACACAAGATTATAAGTTGTTCAGCCAGAGCTGAACACACTTCTCGGCATCTGCATACAATGGTGTCTGTCTTGTCGCTTCTTGTGCGTGGTGGTGGAAACAGGGCCGCGACGTGAACACTCTTTCCTTGACCCCAACCGAGGACTATGATAAGAAGCATCACCTCAACATCCACCATGTCAACTCCCTCAGATTTTTACATGTACACAGGGATAGGAAAGGTTTAGAGGGATATGGGCCAAACTCAGGCTGGTGGGACGAGCTTCGATGGGACTTCTTGGTTGGCATGTGTAAGTTGGGCCAAAGGGCCGGTTTCCGTTCTGTGTGACTCCGTGACTCATGTTTTGATGAGATAGTCTCCCAGACCTCAAACTCCAATGAGTACAGGCCCAACCTGCTCAACAAATCCATTCATTCTACGAATCAACAAAGTATACCATTTACCACAATGGATTTGCTCATGTACATGGGTAGGAAGGGTTTAGACTTTAGAGGAACTTTTTCACATAAAAGGGTGGTGGGTGTATGGAGCGAGCTGCCAGAGGAGGTAGTTGTGGCAGGTAATATTGCAACATTTAAGAAATATCTAGACAGGTTCATGGATAGGATAGGTTTAGAGGGATCCGTACAGACAGCACTCGTTAGAATTGGACCTGGGTCGCTGGTGCTGTAAGGCAGCAACTCTACCACCGTGTAAATGAATTTCACAGATTCACTGCCCTCTGGGTAAAGAAATTCCTCATCTCCATTCTAAAGGTTATGTCTTTATCTCCTGAGGCTGTGCCCTCTGGTTCTAGTCTCTCCCACTAGCGGAAATATCCTCTCCGCATCTATAAGCCTTTCATTATCCAGCAGGCTTCAATGAGATTCCCCTCATCCTCTAAAGTCCGAATATATTTATAGACGACCAGATTCCAGAATGTATGACCTTGCCCACCAGCCGGTAAAAAATTAATTCAAACGTCAATCTGGACAAAATGCCAGCACAAAGACTGCACTTAGGGCAACAGCAGGAACCCAGTAACTAAAGGTGGCAGAGAAAATTATGATAGCGGAATAAATTATGAGTTTTCACAATTGTTCACGGGACATTTCAATTAGTTTAGAGCTACAGCGGGATAACAGGCCCCGAGGCCCACCCTGTCCATGCTGACCAGCGATCCCCATACACTAACGTTATCCTACACACACTAGGGACAATTTACATTTATACCAAGCCAAATCAACCTACAAACCTGTACATCTTTGGAGTATGGGAAGAAACTGGAGCACCTGGAGAAAAACCCACGCAGTCACAAACGCAGACAGCACCCGCAGTCAGTATCAAACCAGGATCTCTGGTGCAGCAACTCTACCGCTGAGCCACTGTGCTGCCTGAGGTTAGACTGAACAAAACCTCCACCACTAACAAGGTCTAAATGCTCATACTATTGAGGTTAGTTTACGAGTGAAAGATACCAAAAGGAGTGATCACAATTCAAGCTTTTCCATTAACTACAGAAAAGATAGAACTGAAATCAGATGATTAGCTCAGTTATTGCTGTGATGGTCCAGATGGTATAAAGCCAAAATTATGGCACGTGGAATGCCGAAGATTTATTTTGGAGCAAAATTAAGTTTAATTACATTAAGCAGTGTGTGGTACAATACTTTTTAATGGTTTTAAGGCAATGCTTTGATCCTTTACAATTCCCAATGTTTTGATATTAACCTGAAAGAGACATTTGGAGAACCCCCACCCTCCTTCCCAAAATACAACTGAAAGTCCCCCCGTTATTGATGTTGCTTTTTGGTTTCCATCATTGACAGGTACACACTGAGAACTACAGTCCACAGTTTCTAAAACAGAATTTGTTGTCTAAAGTGCATCTGCTTTGTTTTGTTGTTGGCCATTCCTGTCTTCAACATCCACTTGGATTTCATTCTTTGCACGTACTGCATGTCCTTCTCCTTTCTCTTCGATGCTGCTTTAGCTAGTAAAGAAAGAAATAACAGCCGGCCACATAAACCATCAGAGATTATTACACTACAATTCAGAAAGTCATTTTGTCTCGATTGAAAAAAATTAAATCGAGGTACGTTATCGCGTCTAAGCAGCTGAAAGTTGTTTCCGACATTAATATGGTATAGTTTAGAGACACAGCACGGAAAAAGGCCCCAGGGTCCAATGTGTCCTCGCCGACCAGCGATCACCCGTACACTGGCACTAACCCACACACTAGCAACAATTGGCAATCTTTACCGACGCCAATTAACCTACAAGCCTGTACGTCTGTGGAATTCTCTGCCTCAGAGGGCGGTGGAGGCCGGTTCTCTGGATACTTTCAAGAAAGAGCTAGATAGGGCTCTTAAAGATAGCAGAGTTAGGGGATATGGGGAGAAGGCAGGAACGGGGTACTGATTGGGGAAGATCAGCCATGATCACATTAAATGGCGGTGCTGGCTCGAAGGGCCGAATGGCTTAGTCCTGCACCTATTGTCTTTGGAGTGTGAGAGGAAACCGGAGCACCCGGAGAAAAAGGGAGAATGTACAAACTCTGTACAGACAGCACCTGTAGTCAGGATTGAACCTGGGTCTCTGGCGCTGTATGGCAGCAACTCTACCGCTGTGCCACCCAATATAAATAATATTAGAGTTTAAACTGAGATCACAGAGTGTAGACACTGTTCGGCCCATCACAGATACTGACCTCCCCACCCTGGTATAGCTTCCAAGATGGCGCCAACCCAGGTGACTGCGTGTTGGCCACAGAAGCAGATCTACAATCGCTCCACACTTTTAAATCTATATTCCTACATCAACATTTACTACTTTCAGACTTTACTGGCTTTATCTTGCACGAAACGTTATTGCCTTATCATGTATCTGCACACTGTGGGTGGCTTGATTGTAATCATGTATTGTCTCTCCGTTGCCTGGTTAGCACGCAACAAAAGCTTTTCACTGTGCCTCGGTACACGTGACAATAAACTAAACTGAATCGAAGGGATGTACACGAGGCACAGGCTCAAATAGGCAGCCAGCATCAGAGACGCACACCTCCCTGGCCACACACTCATTTCACTCCTGCCTTCGAGAAGGTGGGAATTTACACCTAACATCATGAATAGGTATAAAAACCCCTGTCCACCAGGTTCAAGGTAGCTTCTCACCATCAACCATCAGGCTCCCGTACACGACGCAATACGTGCATATCTCTGAAGATCTTTCCTGGTCCGAGAACACTGATGCAATTATTAAGAAAGCACATCAGCGCCTTTACTTCCTGACAAGATTACGGAGAGTCGGTATGTCAAGGAGGACTCTTTCTAACTTCTACAGGTGCACAGTAGAGAGCATACTGACTGGTTGCATCGTGGCTTGGTTCGGCAACTTGAGCGCCCTGGAGCGGAAGACTACAAAAAGTAGTAAACACTGCCCAGTCCATCGGCTCTGACCTCCCTTCCATCGAGGGGATCTATCGCAGTCGCTGCCTCAAAATTGCTGGCAGTATCATCAAGGACCCACACCATCCTGGCCAATCACTCATCTCCCCGCTGCCTTCAGGTAGAAGGTACAGGAGCATGAAGACTGCAACGACCAGGTTCAGGAATAGCTACTTCCCCACAGCCATCAGGCTATTAAACTTGGCTTGGACAAAACTCTGAACATTAATAGCCGATTATCTGTTTATTTGCACTTTATCAGTTTATTTATTCATGTGTGTATATATATATATATATATATAATGGTATATGGACACACTGATCTGTTCTGTATTCATGCCTACTATGTTCTGTTGTGCTGAAGCAAAGCAAGAATTTCATTGTCCTATCAGGAACACATGACAATAAACTCTCTTGAATCTTGAATTAAGGACTTCTATAGACTGTCTTTGATTGCACTAAGGACTTTTTGAGGTTTTTTTTTGCACTGTGCGCAGTGGTAGAGTTGCTGCCTCAGCACCAGAGACCTGGGTTCGAGCCTAACTACGGGTGCTGTCTGTATGGAGTTTGTACGTTCTCCCTGTGACCGGTGAGTTTTCTCCAGGTGCTCCGGTTTCCTCCCGCACTCCAAAGACGTGCTGACTTGTAGGTTAACTAGCCCTCTGTAAATTGCCCCTAGTGCGTAGAATAGAATTAGTGTAAGGGGTGATCGCTGGTTGGTGTGGACTCAGTGGGCCGAAGGGCCTCTTTCCAGGCTGTATCTCTAAAGTAAACAAAAGACTTTTCAAGGCTGAGTAAGGTAACAGATTGAAGTACTGCACTGAAGATATCAAGACACTTACCAAGCTCACTTGTCCAACCCAGGGCTTTGTACTGCTGTAGCAATTTACCCATCACACGATGAGTTCCAGTCACAGCCACTGCTCTGGAGATGCCAAAATGTTGCCTATAGTATCGCATCAGTGACCGGTGACCAATTCTCGCACCTGATATTCAATAGAGTGGAAAAAAGTTAAACCAGTGGCAAATTAATATTTTAATACGAAAGATAGACACACAGCGCTGGAGTAACTCAATGGGTCAGGCAACATCTCTGGAGAACATGGATAGGTGACGTTTCAGAGTGCTGGAGTAACTCAGCGGGTCAGGCAGAATTTTTGGAAAAAAAGGATGGGTGACGTTTCAGGTCAGAATGACAATTTCAGACCTGACCCGAAACGTCACCTATCCTTGTTCTCCAGAGATGCTGCCTGACCCGCTGAGTTCGTAAGATCATAAGTGATAGGAACAGAATTAGGCCATTCGGCCCAATTCAATCATGGCTTATCTATCTCTCCCTCCTAATCCCATTCTCTTGCCTTCCCCCATAACCTCTGACACCTGTACTAATCAAGAATCTATCTCTGCCTTAAAAATATCCACTGACTTGGCGTCCACAGTCTTCCGTGGCAAAGAATTCCACAGATTCACCACCCACTGACTAAAGAAATTCCTCCTCATCTCCTTCCTAATAGAACGTCCTTTAATTACCTCTACTCCTCGATTCTCCCACTAATAGAAACATCCTCTCCACATCCACTCTATCCAAGCCATTCACTATTCTGAACGTTTTAATGAGGTCCCCCCCCATTCTTCAAAACTCCAGTGAGTACAGGCCCAGTACCATCAAACGTTCAACATTTTGTAAACCCACTCATTCCTGGGATCATTCTTGTAAACCTCCTCCAGACCCTCTCCAGAGCCAGCACATCCTTCCTCAGATATGGTGCGCAAAATTGTTCACAATATTCCAAATGCATCCTGACCAGCACCTTATTGAGCCTCAGCATTACATCCCTGTTTTTGTAAACAAGCCCTCTCATAGTAAATGATAGCATTGCATTTGCTAGAATCTTTCTTCCTCTTTGGACTGAAAAGATCCTGCATCTTCGAATTATTCCCAGAAATTCCTGCCATTGCTGTTCCACTGTCATCCCTGCTAAGGTCTCTTTCTAGTCAACTTTGGCCAGCTCCTCCCTCATGCCTCTGTAGTCTCCTTTGCTCAACTGCAATACCGACCGACACATTCGATTTCACCTTCTCCCTCTCAAATTGCAGATTAAAACTTATCATATTGTGGTCGCTACCTCCTAGCGGTTCCTTTACCTTGAGTTCCCTTATCAAATTTGATTCATTACACAACAGTAAATCCAGGATTGCTTACAAGCTGCTCTAAGAATCCATCTCGGAGGCACTCTACAAATTCCCTTTCTTGGGTCCAGTACCAACCTGATTTTTCCAGTCTACCTGCATATTGAAATCTCCCATGATCATGGTAGCATTGCCTTTCTTACATGCCAATTGTATCTCCTAATGTAATTTGTATCCTATATCCTTGGGGGCCTGTAAATAACTCCCATTGGGATCTTTTTACCCATTACAATTTCTCAGCTTAGGATCTTTTTACCCATTACAATTTCTCAGCTCTATCTACAATGATTCCGGTCAATGCAGCACTGTGTCCATCTTTGGTATAAACCAGCATCTACAACTCCATTCCACACAAAGATTTTAATATAATGCACTGAGTAAATTTGAATTATGATGTTTTGATATTTTGCAGTCGTACCATTTACCCTTCCACCCCCCTCGCAATTTTAAAGTTTAATTGCAAGGTTAGCCCCAAGAAAAACGATTTAAATCAAATTAACAACATTGTTCTACACCAATGCGTTCCAAATGTTTAATTCAAATGCAATACTACCCTGATCTAAACACAACGCTGGAGGATCTCAGTGGGTCCGGCAGCATCTGTTGACTGGTCCTGACCCGCAATGTCAACTGTCCATTTCCTCCAGTGACGCTGTCTGACCCACTGAATTTCCCCAGCATGGACTTTGCATGGCGTTCCAGCATCTGATGTTTCTTGTGCCTCTAATATTGCTCTGATCTTGTACTTTAGACACACATATGGAAACAGGCCCTTCGGCCAACCGAATCCACGCCGACCAGCAATCACCTCCGTACACTAACACTATCCCACACACTAAGGACAATTTAGTTTTTACCACAGCCAATTAACCTACAAACCTGTACTTCTTTGGAGTGTGGGTGGAAACCGGAGCACCCGGGAAAAACCCACGCAGGCACAGGGATAACAGACAAACTGCACCCATAGTCAGCATTGAACCCAGGTCTCTGGCGCTGTAAGGCAGCAACTCTGCCCCTAGTAGGTATATGGAACGAGCTGCCAGATGAACAGATTCTTGGACAAGCACTTGGACTGTAAGGCAGCAGCTCTACCAAAATTCTACGCTGTATAGCTCTATGACTCTATGTGTAGGAAGGAACTGCAGATGCTGGTTTACACCAAAGATAGACACAAAAAGCTGGAGTAACTCAGTGGGACAGGCAGCATCTCTGGAGAGTAGGAATGGGTGACGTTTCGGGTAGAGACCCTTCTTCAGTCCAAAGAAGGTCTTCAGTCTGCCTGTCCCGCTGAGTTACTCCAGCTTTTTGTGTCTTATCTTTAGCTGTATGACACTAGATATACAAAGAACATCTCAGTGAAGGGACATCTTGACTTTGTACTAACCAGAAGGAAGTACAAGCTCCATTGTTTCTTCATTGTATTCCAGATTCTTGCTAGGAACCTCTGTAGTTTTCATTTCAACATGTTCTCCATTGTGATCGGGATAACTTTCACTAAGGAACAAAAAAATCAAAAACATTTACAAAGGACTCTCTTGAGATAGACGCAAAGTGCTGGAGTAACTCAGCAAGTCGGGCAGCATCTCTGGAGAAAAAGGATGGGTGACATTTCAGGTTGCAACCCTTCTTCAGACTGAAAGTAGAGGTGGGGGAGGGTGGATGGGGAGGGGGGGATGAACTGGAGGCAAGAAAAGGCCAGAAGAAATCAGGGGCGGCAACAGATGACCTCAGGAAGGGTGGTGTCCATAATGGCCCATTGTTGGCTGGGGAAGGTGTGATAGGAGGGATACAAGGAAGCAAACTGTGGAACTGGTAGGATGTCTAGGGAGGACAGGAAGGGGGCAAGAGAGAAGAGGGACAGGAATGCAGAAGTTACTTGAAAATAGAGAAATCAATATTGTACGTTGCCCAAGCAAAATACGAGGTGCTGTACCTCCAATTTGCGTGAGGCCTCACTTTGACAGTGGAGGAGGCTGAGGACAGAAAGGTCAATATGGGAAGGGGAGTTCAAATGTCTGGCAACCGGGAGATCTCGTAGGCCAAGGCGGACTGAGAGCAAGTGTTCAAAAACTCCCCTGTGCCTGTTCCATCATCCAACGAGATTGCTATTGTGACTTGTCTCAACCACTGAGTTCAGTGGAATGCCACTATGAAGATTGCTCCAAATTTCTACCATTGTCCGTATGCAAAGTGCTTTGTCATTTTAATTCTGAATGACATGCGTCTAATTGAAAGCTTTGGCCTTCGTACCATTCCCCATTGGGCAGGATAGGATTTAACTCCTTGCAATGCAGAAGGATGAGGGGTGATCGTATAGAGAGGAATAGATCGGGTGGATGAACAGCATCTTATACCCAGAGTCGGGGAATCAAGACCTAGTGGACATAGATTTAAGGTGAGAGGAGAAAGGTTTAATTGGAACCCGAGGGTCTACTTTTTCCACAGAGCGGTGGATATATGGAACCAGCTGCCAGAGGAGGTAGTTGAGGCAGGTGCTATAAACATTTAAAAGACATTTGGACAGGCAAATGGAAAGGAACGGTTTAGAGGGATCTTGGGCAAAATCAGGCAGATGGGATTAGTGTAGTTGGGGCATGTTGCTTCATCTACACTAGATGGGACTAGCGCAGATGGAGCATATGTAAACATATCCTGGAGTCATACAGCATGGCCGAAGGGCCTGTTTCCATGCCGTGTGACTCTATGACTATATATACCTGCTGTGCTGCTGCAAGTAAGAATTTCATGGTTCCGTTTTGGGACATATGACATTAAAACACTCTCGACTTGACTAATTCATTTCTAATTATTTGCCACTTCATGACAATGTCTTGTGCAGTGTGTCGCGAACATTTCAAACCCCGAAATGCCTGTCCAACACAGAGGATATATGGAGATGGATTTCAACTGTTATAAAACACCTGTGACATTCAACTCATGGACGATAACAATATTATAACAAAATTTGAAAAACATTTGCACAGGTACATGGACAGGAAAGATTTAGAGGTAAATGGTAGCTTAGATGGGGCAACTTGGATGAGTATCTCATTGGGGATATGGAAAGATGGAACTTAGGGTGGCAGGGCGTTGCAGTGGTAGAGTTGCTGCCTTACAGCGCCAGAGACCCGGGTTCGATCCTAACAACATTGCTGTCTGTACAGAGTTTGTACGTTCTCCCCAGGCCCAAATAGTTATTTTTTTCCCTGGATCTCTGGTTTCCTCCCACACTCCAAGGACTACAGGTTTGTAGGTTATATTGGCTTAGTAAAATTGTAAATTATCCCTAGTGTGTAGGAGCGCGTTAGTGTACGGGAGGGGATCGCAGGTCTGCACGGACTCGGTGGGCTGACGAACCTGTTTCCACGCTGTATCGCTAAATGATACTAGGGTACTGAAAAATAACGTGATTTGCGCAGCATTCCTTCAAACTGTACAGTTATTACCCCCCAAAAAACTGATTGTATATGTGCTTCTGCCAAAAGCAGCAACATTTTCTGCTGCATCTAACTACATAATATCCCAAAGCCCAGAATGTATTACCTGAAATCATAAAAGTCTGCAAATTCAATGGCAGCATCTCCGTCTGTGAACAGCTTACAATGACTGCTGTCAACCATGTGAGCCTGCACTGCTTCCAGTGAGTAAAAGGACCGGCCCTTCTCGTTGCACCACAAGCAGATATTTCCCACAGCAACCTTTTCCCCTGCACCAAAAATAAAAGTACACACATCACCAGCAGTCGGCCACCCAGTGTAGCATGTAAAAAGGACACAGTGCTGTGGTAACTCAGCGGGTCAGGCAGCATCTGTGGAGAACATGGATAGGTGACGTTTCACAGAGTGCTGGAGTAACTCAGCAGGTCAGGCAGCATCTGTGGAGAACATGGATAGATGACGTTTCACATAGTGCTGGAGTAACTCAGCGGATCAAGTAACATCTGTGGAGTAAACATGGATAGGTGATGTTTCGGGTCGGGACCCTTCTTCAGACTGATTGTTCTTCAGACTGAGTCTTGATCCTAAACAGCACCTATTCATGTTCATAAGTCACAGGAGCAGAATTAGGCCATTAGGCCCATCAAGTCTACTCCACCATTCGATGATAGCTGATCTATTTTTCCCCTCACAAACCAATCCTCCTCCTCCCACTAACCTTTGACACCCTTACTAAGCTGGAAAATGTTCCCCAGAGATTCTGACTGATCCACTGAGTTCCTCCAGCACTCTGTCTTTTTTTTTGTAAACCAGCACCTGCAGTTCCTTGTTTCCACAATGCAGTATGCATCCCATCCCAAAACCCATTGGATCTCAACTGGTCACAATGTATGGAATCAAATGACTTCTAAAAGATGAACAGCTTCAGAATGGAAGACAAAGTCCTGACCTGCTGACTTTGGTCTAACTGGGCATCACGTTCGGCACAGACATTGTGGGATGAAGGGTGTGTTCCTGTGCTGTCCGGTTCTATATCTATGTCATGTGGTGCAAGTCTGAAGAAGGGTTCTCACCCAAAACGTCACCTATTCCTTTTCTCCAGAGATGCTGCCGGATCCGCTCAGTTACTCCAGCAATTTGTGTGTCTTCGGTATAAACACGCATCTGCACATCCTTCCCACCAAAATTAATTACAGCTGCTCCTCCACCTACCATGGGGTTACGTTCCGATAAACCCATCGTAAATCGAAAATATCATAAGTCGCAAATGCATTTAATACAATGTGATCACGTGACCTGCACCTCGCTGCTGTTGCCCAGTGTTTGCCGATCGTAAATTCCAAATATCGTAAGTCGAAGCATGGTAAATCGGGGAGCATCTGCATAAGCCCTGCTTAAGGTCCCTTAAGAGGCAATCAGTAGCAGCTAATTACTGCTCAACAAGTCTCCGTCACGGATATAACTGAAGGTAACATTTCGGCAACATTGTGGAGAGGTATGAGTGTCAAATCTGCAGCTTGTCCCATTGAAGACAGACACAAAAAGCTGGAGTAACTCAGCGGGTCTCTGCAGAAAAAGGAATAGGTGACGATTCGGGTCAAGACCTTTCTTCACCCAAAACGTCACCTATTCCTTTTCTCCGGAGATGCTGCCTGACCCGCTGAGTTACTCCAGCTTTTCGTGTCTATCTTCAGTTGAAACCAGCATCTGCAGTTCCTTCCGACACATGAAGTCACATTGTACTACCTTCTGGATCACATGGACTCAATGTACCATGACACACAGCCTTTCAACAAAGCAGACAATTTTAATTGTGTCAGCTCATTCCACGCCTGTTCTGATGTTCATTAGCAACATTTTCCCACTAGTGGGAGAGTCTAGGACCAGAGATCTCATAGTAAAGGGAGATAGACAAGAATGCTGGAGAAACTCAGCGGGCGAGGCAGCAGCACCATCTCTCTGACCTGCTCTCCACCACTCCCCCCCTGGACTCAACCCACATCTCACCTGATGATCTCACAAACCATCTCAATTCCACCTTGTCTACCTCCCTTAACACTCTGGCTCCCCTCAAAACAAGAACTGTAACTTTTAATAAATCTTCACCCTGATACACACCTGCACTTCGTAAGCTGAAACAGATTGGTCGCCGACTTGAACGACTCATAAAGAAATCACCTCTCACAGTCCACCATGAAGCTTACAAACTCCACCTCACTGCCTACAAAGATGCCCTCATTGCTGCTAAATCTGCATACCTCTCCTCCATATTCACCGACCCCTGCCTAAACCACAGAACCCTCTTCTCCACAGTCTGCAACCTCCTCAAGCCTCGAGCCAACACTCTCCCTACCTCCACTCCGGATCTCTGCAACTCATTCCTCCACTTTTTTGCTGACAAAATCAGCACCATCTATTAATCTTTATCCCCTCTACCCGACTCCCCAGCATCTACTCCACCACCTACCAAGGCCCCTCCTTTCAACATCTCCGCTGACCTCCTTACCCCTCCTCCTCACTGCTTCCTCTCCCAGTTTGACCCGGTCACCCCTACTGAAATCTCCAAACCCATCAGCTCTTCCAAACCCACTACCTGCTCCCTCGACCCTCTCCCCACTCCCCTGCTGAAGTCCTGCCTCCCCGCTCTCTGCCCCTACCTCACTAATCTCTTCAATTCCTCATTGTCCCAAGGAATTGTCCCCTCTGCTTTCAAAACTGCTGCTGTCACACCAATCTTAAAGAAACCTGGTCTTGATCCCTCCTCTCATTAACTACCGCCCTATCTCAAACCTCCCCTTTCTTTCAAAAACCCTGGAGCGTATCGTCGTGTCACAACTTCATTCCCACCTCCTCGCGTATAACCTATTCGAACCCCTCCAATCTGGCTTTCACCTCCTCCATAGCACAGAAACTGCTCTCTTCAAAGTTCTCAATGACCTCCTTACCTCTGCTGACACTGGCTCCCTCAATATCCTCATCCTCCTCGACCTGAGTGCAGCCTTCGATACCGTGAACCATAACATCCTGCTCACCAGACTTAGGGACCTTGGCATTGAAGGTTCTGCACTCAGCTGGCTCCGTTCCTACCTTTCCAACCGATCCCACTTCATCTCTCTCCACAACCACACCTCTGCCACAGCCACTGTCACTCAAGGCGTTCCCCAAGGCTCCGTTCTTGGTCCCCTCCTCTTCATCATCTACATCCTCCCCCTTGGTCATATACTCCGTCACTTCAACCTGGACTTCCAATGCTATGCTGATGACACCCAGATCTATCTCAGCACCAAATCCCCCCACCACCCCCCTCTCTCCCATATCAACTCCTGCCTGTCAGCCATCAAATCTTGGATGCAACTCAACTTCCTTAAATTAAACAGTAACAAAACAATTTCTCCTCATTGGCTCCAAATCAACACTCACTAAAATTAACAACCCCACTCTCACTATTGACGGCACCACTGTCTCCCCATCTCCTCAGGCCCGCAACCTTGGCGTGATCTTTGACTCAACCCTCTCCCTTGAGCCTCACATTCGCCATGTTGTCAAAATATCATTTTTTCACCTCCGCAACATTGCCAAAATCAGATCCTCTCTCACACCCCCCGCTGCTGAAAGACTCATCCATGCCTTCATCTCCTCCCGACTGGACTACTGTAACTCTCTTCTCTTTGGCATCAATTCCAGCAACATCAACCGACTCCAACTGGTCCAGAACGCTGCCGCCCGACTCATTACCCACACCAAATCCTGGCACCACATCACCCCAGTTCTCAAAGAACTTCACTGGCTTCCCATTTCCCATCTACAAAATCCTGGTCCTCACCTACAAAGCCCTCAACCACTTGGCCCCCCCTTATCTCACTGACCTCCTCTCCCCCTACCAACCCTCATGGTCCCTCAGATCCACATCAGCTGGTCTCCTCTCCACTCCGAAATCAAACCTCTGCACTTTTGAAGGCAGAGCCTTCTCCAGGGCAGCTCCCAGGCTCTGGAATTCCCTCCCACAACTGATCCGAAATTCTGAGTCCCTCACCATCTTCCAGTCCCACCTCAAGACCCATCTCTTCACCTCTGCATACCCTTAGTCCCATGTCCCCCTCCCCTTTGCATCTCTGTCTTACTGCTCTATTTTTTAATTTATTTTTTGACTCTCAATGTAAAGCGACTTTGAGTACTTGAAAAGTGCTATATAAATAAAATGTATTATTATTATTATTATCTATAGATGCCGCCTCACCCGCTGAGTTCCTCCAGCATTTTTGTCTACCTTCGATTTTCCAGCATCTGCAGTTCCTTCTTAAACATCATAGTAAAGGGACATACTTTTAGAATGGAGACGAGGAGGAATTTCTTTAGCCAGAGGGTGTTGAATCTGTGGAATTCTGCCACAGATGGCTGTGGAGGCCAAGTCAAAGGATATTTTTAAGGCAGAGGTCCTTGATTAGCACGGTTGTCAAGGGCTACAGGGCGAGGGGAAGAGAAGGGTTGAGAGAGAAAGGAAGATCAGTCTGAATCGAAGTGCAGAGCAGACTTGATGGGCCGCAAGGCTTAATTCTGCTTTTACATCTTATGGTCCTGTGACATTCTAAATAATTTTGCTCGTCTTGCAACACCCTTGTTAACGGTTGATGAATTTACAGTATCGTGGAAACTTGTGGTACTCACCCAGATATTTTATCAGCCCCCGCAGATCCACTAGATATTCCACGTCAGGGATAAAGAAACTGTGGGACTTGGTCATGTGATCTATATTTCTTAACAGAGTCCGCGAGTGGTGTGAGCAGAACAAGCAGTCTGTGACTGGAAAGGCAGCAGCCGGGGTGTCTGCCCTCGGCCCTTCAGCTTTGCTCTCCTCATTTTCTTCTTCTGCTTCATCTTCCATCTCATCGGCTGTGTCCAAATCCTCCCACTCAACTGGTGAAAAAATGTGAAAAGCAAAGTTAGTTGTAATCCAGAGACAAGGCAGTGCAGATGCTGGTTTACAAAAATGGACAGAGTGCTGGAGTAACTCAGCGGGTGAGGCAGCATCTGTGGAGAACGTGGATAGGTGACGTTTCACAGAGTGCTGGAGTAACTCTGCGGCTCAGGCAGCATCTGTGGAGAACGTGGATAGGTGACGTTTCACAGAGTGCTGGAGTAACTCAGTGGCTCAGGCAGCATCTGTGGAGAACGTGGATAGGTGACGTTTCACAGAGTGCTGGAGTAACTCAGTGGCTCAGGCAGCATCTGTGGAGAACATGGATAGGTGACGTTTCAGGTCAGGACACTTCTTCAGACTGGTAGGGCCTACCCATGTTCTCCAGAGATGCTGCCTGACCTGCCTAATCACTCCAGCACTTTATGTCCCTTTTAGTTATAATTTAAATACTTTGCCAAAGCAGCATAGTATGTATTTACAGATTGAATGCCAGAATGTCAAAATGTTAGAACAGGCATCAAATGGGCAAACCCACAACAATCTGATTGTTCGGAAATCACCCAGTTCTGTGTTGCACTGCTTTAAACTCAGTGGAGGTCTGATTTCAGCTGCTCCCTTTACTGTAAAATTTACTGTTGGGAATTAAATGTGCACAGGGGTATCATCAAAAGGAGTAAAACTCAATTGCTCGATAATAGAGTCATAAGAGTCGGTGGGTGGCACAGCAGTAGAGTTGCTGCCTTACAGCACCAGAGACCTGGGACAATTGACAACTTTTCACTGAAGCCAATTAACCTACAAACCTGTTCGTCTTCGGTGTGTGGGAGGAAACCGGAACACCCAGAGAAAACCCACGCAGGTCACGGGGAGAACGTCCAAACTCCGTATAGACAGCACCCGTAGTCAGGATCGAACCCGGGTCTCTGGTGCTGTAAGGCAGCGACTCTACCGCTGCACCACCTTGCTGGCCAAGTTGCCGCTCAGATTCCCATTATATCTTTCTCCACTCACCTTACACCTACGCCCCCTGGTTCTCGATTCCCCAACTCTGGTCCTAGCCTGCTCAACCTCTCCCTATAGCTCAGGCCCTCACGACCTGGTAACATCCTTGTACAAATGTAACATGACATCCCAACCTTTATTCTCAATATAAGCAGGAAGGAACTGCAGATGCTGGTTTATACCAAAGAGAAACGCAAAATGCTGGAGTAACCCAGTAGGTCAGGCAGTATCTCTGGAGAAAAAGAATTGATAACGTTTTGGGTCGGAACCCATTTCCAGACTCAATACTCTGACTGATGTGGGCCAATGTACCAAAAGATTTCTTGACCACCCTATATAACTGTGAAGCCACTTTCAAGGAACCATGTACTTGCACTCCTAGATCCCACTGTTCTACAACCCTCCCCAGAGCCTTGCCACTCACTGTGTAGATCCTACCTTGGTTTGGTTTCCCACAATACAACGCCTCACATTTCTCTGTAGTCCATCAACCATTCCTCAGCCCACCTGCCCAACAGATCAAGATCCTGCTGCAATTTTTGACACCAATCTTCGCTATCTACAATAGCACTCACTTTAGTGTCATCTGCAAACTTACTATTCATGCCTTGTACGTTCTCATCTAAATCATTGACGTAGATGACAAACAGTAACGGGCCGAGGTCCGAATCCTGAGGCACACCACTTAATCACACGCCTCCAGTCTGAAAAACAATCTTCCACCATCACCCTCTGCTTCCCTCCATGAACCTAATTTTCTGTCCAGTCAGCTATCTTTCCTTGGATCCCATGCAATCTAACCTTCTAGAGCAGCCTACCATATGGAACCTTGTCAAATGCAGTGCTGAAATCCTTACATACAATGCCTACAGCTCTGGCCTCATCAATCTTTTTGGTCACATCTTCAGATCTCTCGCATAGAAAACCATGCCATAGTCCTTCTAAATGCATGTACATCTTATCCTTTAGAATACTCTCCTGTCCCTCAGATAAGAACCCTCACCAAAGTTTGAAGGGTGCTGGATCATCAGTCTATTAGAGATATAGCGTCAGACAGTATGGAAATAAGTCCTTCAGCCCAACATGGCCACCAAGATGCCGATCCAAGCCCTTCCCGTTTGCTGTTCACCTTTTCCCTCTCAACCCTTCCTCTCCATGTACCTGTCCAAATGTCTTTTAAATGTTCATGTTCATAAGTGATAGAAGCCAGATTTAGGCCATTCGGCCCATCAAGTCTACTCTGCTATTCAATCATGGCTGATCTGTCTCTCCCTCTCAACCCCATTCTCCTGCCTACCCCCATAACCCCTGACACCCGTATTAATCAAGAATCTATCTACCTCTGCCACTGACTTGGCCTCCACAGCCTTCTGTGGCAAAGAATTCCAGATTCCTCTGACTAAAGAAATTCCTCCTCATCGCCTTTCTAAAGGAACGTCCAATAATTCTGAGGCTGTGACCTCTGGTCCTAGACTCTCCCACTAATGGAAACATCCTGCTGTTATAGTACCTGCCTCAACTACCTTCTCTGGCAGCTAGTTCCATATACCCACCACCCTCTGTGTGAAAATGTTGCCCCTCAGGTTTCTATTAAATCTTCCCCCCCCCCCCACCTTCATTTTGCCATCTGCAGGCTGCTAAGGATACGAGAGGCTTATTTAAAGTCACTCACCATCGCCTGCATCTTCCTCTTCCATCACCACGTCCTCCTCCTCCTCCTCCTCCGAGGATTCGTCCTGTCCCAATTTCTTGGCTTGCTGCTCCAGCCAAAGTAAGCGGGGTGGTTTGTCGGGCCTTTCCTTGCTTACTTTTGCTTGAGTGTCGCTGGGTGTTGGGTTAAGGGTCCTCTTCTTGGCCGAGGGGGAGAGCTGGGCCTTCACGGCCTGCTGGATGGCTCGATTCATCGCGTCCTTGTCCATTCTCTCCTCGCTCAATCCCTTCTCCAGATTTTTGGTGTTGAGCCTTTCCAGCTCCTTGCTGGCGATGCCGGCAGCCTTCTTTTCCGCGTCGAGGTGCTTCTTCGATTTCAGGTGGTTGCTGTAGGCATTGTAAGTGGCAAACTTCTTGTCACAGGCGGCGCATCCTGTCGCTGTCCCCTTGCTCTGCTCCTCCACTGCCACTCGCTGGGCCAGCACCCGCTCCTGGAAGTTCTCCGCCGTCACCGGGGGCATGTCCGCCACCTTGCGCTTCAGGTTGTACCTGTGCCAGTCGGTCTTGTAGTGCGACCTCTGGATCTCCGTGTCAGCAAACGCCACGCGGCACGTTATGCAGGTGTAGGAAGACATAGCTTGAACAGAAACAGTTACAAGTTAGTACAGCCAGGGGAAAAGAATCAATCCCAATCTCGCTTTGCCACTATATCAATCAGAGAACTCTCACTGATGATAGACAAAATCCTGGAGTAAGCTAACTCAGCGGGTCTGGCAGCATCTCTGGAGAAAAGGAAACACAGAAACATAGAAAATAGATGCAGGAGGAGGCCATTCGGCCCTTCGAGCCAGCACCCCCATTCATTGTGATCATGGCTGATCGTCCCCTATCCTCCGTAGAGGCAACTGTGGAGGCCTCAATAGGCCTGACTTTGGGTGAACTGGGGTTGGGGACTGGACATTGTGCCTTCCCCCACAGTGGCAATCAATGTGGGGGGGATGATTTTGTGTGTAATGTGTAGTGTCTATGTTAGTCTTTGTCCAAGATGGCGGTCGGAAGGGAGCGTGGACGCTGGCGCGCTTTAGCAGCCGCTGCTCTCTCTTCCATATTGTGTTTTTGATTTTTGTTTTGGGATTTAATTCTATCTTTAATTTGTGTACTGGTGATGTCTTTGCTATTTATTTCATTCCGCTTACATGTTTCTACTATTTGTTAAACTTTGTAAGGTGTCCTTGAGACTTAGTGAAAGGCGCCCATAAATAAAATCTATTATTATTATTATTATTATTATCAATAACCCGTGCCTGCCTTCTCCCCATATCCCTTGACTCTACTAGCCCCTAGAGCTCTATCTAACTCTCTTAAATCCATCCAGTGATTTGGCCTCCACTGCCCTCTGTGGCAGGGAATTCCACAAATTCACAACTCTCTGGGTGAAAACATTTTTTCTCACCTCAGTCTTAAATGACCTCCCCTTTATTCTAAGACTGTGGCCCCTGGTTCTGGACTCGCCCAACATTGGGAACATTTTTCCTGTATCTAGCTTGTCCTGTCCTTTTATAATTTTATATGTTTCTATAAGATCCCCCTCATCCTTCTAAAAGGATGTAAGGAGTAGCTTACATTTATTGTATAAGGCATAGTGCTAGAGCTAGAGTAACACAGCAGGTCAAGCAGCAGCTATAGAGAAAATAGATTCAGGGTCAGTTTCTTCCCAGCAGTTATCAAGCAATGAAACCATCCTATCAACAACTAGAGAACAGTCCTGAGCTACTATCTACATTGGAGATTCTGGAACTATCTTTATTTGGACTTTACTGGACTTTATCTTGCACTAAAGGTTATTCCCTTTATCATGTATTACACTGTGAATGGCTCGATTGTAATCAAGTATAGTCTTTCCGCTGACTGGTTAGCACGCAACAAAAGCTTTGCACTGTACCTCGGTAACTCGTTCTCACCTAGCCCACAGTTAACAATGGAACGTTTAAGAAGGAACTGCAGATGCTGGAAAATCGAAGGTAGACAAAAATGCTGGAGAAACTCAGCAGGTGAGGCAGCATCTATGGAGCGAAGGAAATAGGCAGCGTTTCACGTCGAGACCCTTCTTCCACGTATAACAATGGAAGGTTCCCTTGATCATAGTTGCTTTATATATTTCTTTCATTCATTTGTTCTATATCACCGTCTATATCTCTAGCTTTCCTATCCCCTGACTAGTCTGAAGGGTCTAGACCCTTTCTTCATCAGTACGGATCCCAGAGGTGATGGGGAGGAGAATGGGTGTGTGGAGGGAGAGATAGATCAGCCACGATTGAATGGCGGAGTAGACTTGATGGGCCAAATGGTCTAATTCTGCTCCTATCACATATGAGTCTGGATCTGGATGTAGTACGCTGAAAAGCTCTAGGTAGAGCATCACTCAGGACTATGATAGTGGTGGATGTGCTAGTTGAGATGGAGATGCTTTTGGAGTGCATCTTTGTACATGTTGATGTTTTGGACCTTATGAAAATGTCCCCATTCCTTCTCTCCAGAGATGCTGCCTGACCCGCTGAGTTACTCCAGCACTCTGTGTCTTGCAGCATCTGCAGTTTTTTTCATATATATTATGCATATCATATATGAAAAAACTGCAGACAATGCAGTACGCACAGTATACACACATCAACACATATGAATACATACACACACATATACACACACACACTCTCCACTCCGAAATCAAACCTCTGCACCTTTGGAGGCAGAGCCTTCTCCAGGGCAGCTCCCAGGCTCTGGAATTCCCTCCCACAACCGGTCCGAAATTCTGAGTCCCTCACCATCTTCCAGTCCCGCCTCAAGACCCATCTCTTCACCTCTGCATACCCTTAGTCCCATGTTCCCCTCCCCTCTGTCTTACTGCTCTATTTTGTTTTGTTTATTCCTGACTCTCAATGTAAAGCGACTTTGAGTCCTGAAAAGCGCTATAGAAATAAAATCTATTATTATTATTATTATATACACACACATATATACACACATATACACATATATACACACACACACACATATACACACACATACATATACACACATATACACACACACACATATACACACACATACATATACACACACATACATATACACACACATACATATACACACATATATACACACATATACACACACACACACATATACACACACATACATATACACACATATACACACACACATATACACACACACACATATACACACACATACATATACACACACATACATATACACACATATATACACACACATATATACACACACACATACATATACACACACATATACATATATATACACACATATATACACACATATACACATATATACACACACACACACATATACACACACATACATATACACACACACATACACACACATACATATACACACATATATACACACACATATATACACACACACATACATATACACACATATATACACACACATATATACACACACACATACATATACACACACATATACATATATATACACACATATATATGTATATACACACACGCACACATATATATATATAAACAAACATTAATAGTGCAGAAAGATAAAACATGAGCAAGGGGTGAGCACACGAGCGGGCCTCGACCCGAGACGTCGCCATTCCTTCCCTCCACAGGAGCTGCCCGTCCCGCTGAGTAACTCCAGCATTTAGTTGTTGTCTATACGAGTCGCGGCCCGAGGTCCGTGCGCAAGGTCACCGGGCAGGGCCCGGACAGGCCTCGCCCCTCACCACAGGAAACGGACGCACTTACCGTTCACCGCCGCCATTACCCCGACGCTGGCCTCCACCCTCCCCGCCCCCACACACCACGTGACCGCTGCTGCCCGCCTCCCCACAGAACCACGTGGCCTCGGCTCCACCCTCCCCTCCTCCCAGCACTGAACCACGTGGCCTCCGCTGCCCCACGTCACCGTCATCCTCCGCTACGTGACGTCAACTGACCGCCCCCCGCCCCCCCCCCACGTGATCTCATAGACAACAGCAAAGATCCTCCAGCGAGCAAGATGGTCCACTCCTGCTAACTCCAATGGGCTGACGTGTAGTACGGAACGGAGCGGCCATTTCAGTAACCCGACCCGACTTTGTATTTCGCTCTCGCAGTGTAATCAGCGTTGCGGGGGAACAGTTTGTGTGATATAGTGTTAGATTCATAATTCTGCTAATTCACAATTCTGTTAATTTTCGTTAATGATTAATATTTTAATAAATTAGAATTCTGTTAATTTTTTTAAATGTTTTTTTTTAATTATCTTTTTAAATGGCTCATGTGCTGTGTTTGAGTTGATTTTTGTATTAAACTTGCACTCTGTAATTCATCTAATCACAGTGTTCACAACTGCGGTATTTGGTAAAATAATAGCAATATCAAGATTCCAGTTGCTCTGCTCTTGGAATGACCCTTAATGTTTTTTTGTGTCCATGGAATTGTTTTTCAACAATAAAATGGGTCTGGTCTTCCCAATAGCCAGAGAGTGGAATGAGATCTGTCTGTAATGGTGGGGTTATCTAAATGAAGTATTTAACAAAATAACATTTGTTTTGAGCAAGGTTAACAAATGATGTATAACTTAAGGATGGTTTTATTCAGCGACCATACAACTGATTAGATTGTGTAGGAAAGAACACACATACACGAATGTGATATAGATGTATATAATCATATAACACACACATTTATATTTCTCCAGATTTTTATATATAATGATAAACATTATTTCGGACTCAAGGCACAGACAAGGGACAACATTACATAAAAATACATTGCAACTTTACCCTGGCGTCCCAGCCGTGCTGATCCAGCCCAGACTCCCCACACTCTGTGGAAGGAACATAGGCATCTTTTTGCTTTTTATTGTGAGGCAGAGAAGCAAAAAGAAAATGCTCTGGAGGAGAAGATTTTTACGAGGTGTTGCCACGAGGACTCGACTGCATCTGAGACCAAAGATCCTAGAGCGGTGGTCTTTGGTGCGGAGATGGAGGCCGGTTACGGAAATGGTGCTGAAGATCACCCATGACCCTACTACGGCTTTTTCGTCAAGTGGACTATCTTGCTCCGCTATAGGATCTTTGGACAATAGGTGCAGGAGTAGGCCATTCAATGTGATCATGGCTGATCATCCCCAATCAGTACCCCGTTCCTGCCTTCTCCCCATATCCCCTGACTCTGCTATTTTTAAGAGCCCTATCTAGCTCTCTTTTGAAAGCATCCAGAGAACCGGCCTCCACCGCCCTCTGAGGCAGAGAATTCCACAGACTCACCACTCTCTGTGAGAAAAAGTGTTTCCTCGTCTCCGTTCTAAATGGCTTACTCCTTATTCTTAAACTGTGGCCCCTGGTTCTGGACGGACTCCCCCAACATCGGGAACATGTTTCCTGCCTCTAGCGTGTCCAAGCCCTTGACAATCTTATATGTTTCAATGAGATTCCCTCTCATCCTTCTAAACTCCAGAGTGTACAAGCCCAGCTGCTCCATTCTCTCAGCATATGACAGTCCCGCCATCCCGGGAATTAACCTTGTGAACCTAGGCTGCACTCCCTCAATAGCAAGAATGTCCTTCCTCAAATTAGGGGACCAAAACTGCACACAAGACTCCAGGTGTGGTCTCACTAGGGCTCTGTACAACTGCAGAATAGACTCATCCCACCCGCCCTGGGCATCCCTCCTTCTCCCCGCCCGCGTCCGGCACAACATGGATTGGGAACAGCTCTGCCCAAGACCGCAAGAAATTGCAGAGAGTTGTAGATGTAGCCCAGTCCATCATGCAGACATGACTCATAAGTTCACAGCCTCAGAATTGAAGGACGTTCATTTCGGAAGGAGATGAGGAGGAATTTCCTTAGTCAGAGGGTGGTGAATCTGTGGAATTCTTTGCCACAGATGGCTGTGGAGGCCAAGTCATTGAATATATTTTAAGGCAGATATAGATAGATAGATAGATCAGTCTGAAGAAGGGTTTCGGCCCGAAACGTTGCCTATTTCCTTCGCTCCATAGATGCTGCTGCACCCGCTGAGTTTCTCCAGCACTTTTGTCTACCTTAGATAAATTATTAAATAGTACAGGTGTCAGAGGTTATGGGGAGAAGGCAGGAGAATGGGGTTAGGAGGGAGAGATAGATCAGCCATGATTGAATGGCGGAGTAGACTTGATGGGCCGACTGGCCAAATTCTGCTCCTATCACTTATGATCTTATGATAAGGAACTGCAGATGCTGGTTTAAACCAAAGATAGACACAAAATGCTCGAGACCCTTCCTCAGACTGAGAGCTCTCCGTCTGAAGACCTAAGACGAGGTCTCTTCAAGCCTCTGTCTGAAGAAGGGTCTCGACACGAAACATCACCCATTCCTTTTCTCCAGGTGCTTTCTGACCCGTTGAGTTACTCCAGCTTTTTGTGTCTATCATAAGTTCTAGGTGCAGAATTACGCTGTTCGACCCATCTAGTCTACTCTCTCCGCCATTCAATCATGGCTGCTCAATCATTTCCTCGCAACCCCATTCTCCTGCCTTCTCCCCACCACCCCTGACACCCGTACTAATCAACAATCTGTCTATCTCTGACTTCAAAATATCCAATGACTGCCTCAATTCTCTGCCTCAGAAGGCAGGTGGAGGCCGGTTCTCTGGATGCTTTCAAGAGAGAGTAAGATAGAGCTCTTAAAGATAGTGGAGTCAAGGGGATATGGGGAGAAGGCAGGAACAGGGTACTGATTGTGGGTGATCAGCCATGATCACATTGAATGGTGGTGCAGGCTCGAAGGGCCGAATGGCTTACTCCTGCACCTATTGTCTATTGTCCACTGATAGCCTCCACCGCCATATGTGGAAATGAATTCCACAGATTCACCACCCTCTGACTAAAGAAATTCTATCTCAAGTATTGCATATCAGAATGCAAATAGTTCAAACCAATTGTAGAACATATTTTATTTTGACCATAAAAACTCACCGGTTAAGAGATAATATTTTTAGTGCCTTTATTTTGTTTAAAAAAATCACAATCACAAAAGAAATCAACACAGCATTAGACAAGCTTTAATAATCAAATCCAATTACTGTCATGGACACGTATTTGCCACTGAAACGTTTAAATTCTGTGCATAAAAAGTTATTAAATAAAGTGCTGTTGTTGGGACATCTTCATGTTTTGTGAAATGTTCGACACTTTATGATGGCTTCTGTTTCTGGTTATGAGATCAAAAAACAATTATTGTTGATTCACGTATAGAAAGTGCATTTTAGTAAAAACCACGTAAAGCGTAAACATTGTAATATAGTCATTATCCCGACACCCACTTTTAATATCGAATGATCCTATTTTTCATCACAAACTGTTTGCAAATTGCAGATGCAGCAAAATTATGAAGTAAGTGAACATGGTCACATCTTGTAAAAAACAAATTGGGGTAGAAAGTCGTCATTAGTCGAATAAAAGTGACAAATGTTGCAGGTATAAATGTGCATCAACTTTACTCTTTCAATGAATGAGGTTACATCTCAAGTTTCAGATTTCTTAAGGAGTGTCTGCATATTATCTATAACTTAGTTGCCGGTCAGGCAGCATCTGTGGAGAACATGGATAGGTGACGTTTCACAGAGTGCTGGAGTAACTCAGCGGGTCAGGCAGCATATGTGGAGAACATGGATAGGTGACGTTTCACAGAGTGCTGGAGTAACTCAGCGGGTCAGGCAGCATCTGTGGAGAACATGGATAGGTGACGTTTCACAGAGTGCTGAGTAACTCAGCGGGTCAGGCAGCATCTGTGGAGAACATGGATAGGTGATGTTTCACAGAGTGCTGGAGTAACTCATCGGGTCAGGCAGCATCTGTGGAGAACATGGATAGGTGATGTTTCACAGAGTGCTGGAGTAACTCATCGGGTCAGGCAGCATCTGTGGAGAACATGGATAGGTAACGTTTCGGATCGGGACACTTCTTCAGGTAAGATGAGTATAAATAAATTAAATACGTTTGAAAGTGCTGATATGTTATATTAGTATGAAACAAAATATTTAATAATATAACATCTTGTGATAAACAGCAACAGTATTACTTGACAATTGGTTAGTGAAAGCACTAATGAAGTAACGAATAGAAAAAGTCAGAATGGTGAAAAGATTTTAAATACTGCCAATAGCCATTCAAAGCTTGGTTCCAACTCTACAATTATTTAAGGCTATAAGTTGTGATGAGCTTCAGTTCAATGTAGATGAAGTCAAATTTGCAGAAGCTACTTAATGGAAATGGAGGGAACTGCAGCTGCTGGAATCTTGAACAAAGCACACAATACTGGAAGTACTCCGCGGGTCAGGCAGCATCTGTGGAGGGAATGGACAGGTGACATTCTGAATCTGAGGAAGTGTCCCGACTTGAAACACCACCTGTCCATTCCCGCCACAAATGCTGTAGATGCTTGTTTACACTGACGATGGACACAGAATGCTGGAGTAACTCAGCGGGACAAGCAGCGTCTCTGGAGAGAAGGAATGGGTGATGTTTTGGGTCGAGACCCTTCATCAGATCTGTCCCGCTGAGTTACTCCAGCATTTTGTGTCTACCTTCGATTTAAACCAGCATCTGCAGTTCTTTTTTCTACACATCTCGACGTTCCTTTAGGAAGGAGGAATTTCTTTAGTCAGAGGGTGGTGAGTCTGTGGAATGCTTTGCCACAGAAGGCCGTGGAGGCCAAGTCAGTGAATATATTTAAGGCAGATGCTTGATTAGTACGGGTGTCAGAGGTTAGGGGCGAAGGCAGGAGAATGGGGTTAGGAGGGAGAGATAGATCAGCCATGGGAGTAGACTTGGGCCGAATGGCCTAATTCTACTCCTTGTCAACTTGTGATCTTATGAGAGAAGGAATGGGTGACATTCTGGGTCCCGAAACAACACCCATCCATTCCCTCCGGTGACGCTGCCTGTCCCGCTGAGTTGCTCCAGTATTATGTGTCTACCCTTACAAATGCTGAGTTACTCCAGCACTTTGGGCTTTGCCACTACAGTTACACAAAGACAAATTTCTCACTCGACATGCTCTAATGTTCGCTTTCCAGTTTAAAACGGGTGAGAAGAGAAACTAGACGATAGTGGCCTGTAACCAGAAACAGATTTCACCCAAGTAGCCCAATAGGTTAGACCAGGGGTGGGGAACCTGCGGCCTTAAGGCCCCATGCGGCCTTCTAGGCCATTAAGTGCGGCCTTTTGAATGAATCAACATTTTGTAGAACAAATCCTTTTATTTTTATTAATATGTCTTTGTTCGTCTTTTATTATATTTTTATTTTAATCTTAAAATGAACGTATTTAAAATACCAAAGAGTAAAAGAAGATTCAACAAAATAACCCTCCCCGACTGACGGCCACAATTAAAACATTAGTAAGTCATGAAGGCTATTTTATTGCCACAAAGAGTTACTCGCTTTGGGCACTCTTACAGAGGAATAGGTTTCTTCAACAACTTTCAAGATAAATGTCGTGAAGTTTATCTAATTGAAGTTTCTTGGATGCGGCCTTATTAGATTACAGCGAACTTAATGCGGCATTCCAACATGGAAAGGTTCCCCACCCCTGGGTTGGACGGACTCCATGTCAAAAACATCCAACAAAACTCTAGATAAAAGCATATAGAATGGAGGCAGAGGATAGCAGCAAAATGTCAATTGCCAGCCTGAAAATGACATTGAGTAGCAGGGTAAGGAAAACTAAAATCATGGAGCCAAGAGGAAAAATCTACTTGAATTAATTCTCTTTTTTAGTGTTATGAAAATTACTAGACCTGTCATTTAGTTTGCTATAAGTGTACAATGTCACGGATATCAGCTAATCTCATTCTCTTCATTGATGTCAGTACGTGATCTGCTAATTTGTGTTCCACCTTTGTTATATTCTTAACTGTAGGACGCCTTACTGAGGAGAGCTGCTGTACATCTGAATGATTGGCGACAGAAACTATAATGAAACTCGAATGCTTATGTATAAAAACAGCGTAAAGAGGAGTGAATATTTTAGTTTAGAGATGCAGCGCGGACACAGGCCCTTCCGCGCCGACCAGCGATCCCTGCACAACGCCCACTATCCTACACACCGAGGGACAATTTACTTTACACCGAGCCAATCAACCTACAATGAAACATGTTCCCGATGTTGGGGGAGTCCAGAACCAGGGGCCACACAGTTTAAGAATAAGGGGTAACCCATTTAGAACAGAGACGAGGAAACACTTTTTCTCACAGAGTTGTGGGTCTGTGGAATTCTCTGCCTCAGAGGGCGGTGGAGGCAGGTTCTCTGGATGCTTTCCAAGAGAGAGCTAGATAGGGCTCTTGAAGATAATGGAGTCAGTGATATGGGAGAAGGCAGGAACGGGGTACTGATTGTGGATGATCAGCCATGATCACATTGAATGGCGGTGCTAGCTCGAAGGGTCGAATGGCCTCCTCCTGCACCTATTGTCTATACTGGGACTATATCTTTGGAGACTGGAGGAAACCGAGATCCCGGAGTAAACCCACGCAGGTCACGGGGAAAGCGTACAAACTCCGTACAGACAGCACCCGTAGTCGGGATCAAACCCGGGTCTCTGGCGCTGTGAGGCAGTGACTCTACCGCTGCCCCACCGTGCCGCCCCTTGTATAGAAATATAAACCTGTTAATAGTAATTGTATAACTTGAATATCGCATCGTTATAGTCACTGAACTTCACTACAAGTATGCTGGATGGTGCAAGAATCAAGATGTATTTCCATGAACATTGACACTACTTTCTGCTCTGAAAGTATTTAGGCATACAAATTAGATTGTGGCACTGAAAGACCTTTCAGACTATTTTCCTAAAAATGCCTCATAACTAACATTGAGCAACCCCACTCACGAAGGACTAGTTTTTTTTGAGATACAGCACACAAAACAGGCCCTTCGCCCACCAAGTCCGCACCGACCAGTGATCCCCGCATATTAACACTACCCTACACACACTGGGACAATTTTTACATTTACGCCAAGCCAATTAACCTACAAACCTGTACGCCTTTGGAATGTGGGAGGAAACCCCGAAGATCTCGTAGAAAACCCACGCAGGTCACGGGGAGGACGTACAAACTCCGTACAGACAGCGCCCGATCGAACCCGGATCTCGGCGTTGTAAGGCAGCAACTCTACCGCTGCACCACCTTGCAGCCCAGACCTATTAAAATGCTGATCGCTATTTTCTTTTGCAGTTGAGAGGAGCAAATGTTGACCAGGCTACAAATGTTGACCAGGCAAATGTTGACCTGGTCATACATTCATCTTGCCAACATACTGCCCCAACACTTTTATTTCAATTGCCCGTTTAAACAACTTTTATGTTGCTTGCAATCCTGTCAGCAGAAAAACTATACGTGATTATAATCAGGGCTGTTAGTAGATTGGTTACCTAAAATTGTTACCTAAAATTGATTGTAAAGGACATCAAGTAGGTAGATGTGTTGGAAGGAACTGCAGATGCTGGTTTAAACCGAAGATAGACACAAAAAGCTGGAGTAACTCAGCGGGACAGGCAGCAGCTCTGGAGAGAAGGAATAGGCAACGTTTTGGGTCGAGTCATTTCTTCAGACTGAGAGTCGGGGGAGAGGGAAACGAGAGATATAGACGGTGATGTAGAGAGATATAGAACAAATGAATGAAAGATATGCAAAAAAGTGACGATGATAAAGGAAACAGGCCATTGTTAGCTGTGGGCTAGGGTGAAAACCAGTTACAGACAATGAGACTCAACAAGACGACTTTGAAACTAGTACTACGACTTGGGTGGGGGAGGGACGGAGAGAGAGGAGATGCAAGGGTTACTTGAAGTTAGCGAAATCAAAATTCATACCGTTGGGGTGTAAGCTGCCCAAGCGAAATATGAGGTGCTGTTCCTCCAATTTGCGCTGGGCCTCACTCTGACAATGGAGGAGGCCTAGGACAGAAAGGTCAGTGTGGGAATGGGAGGGGTTATTAGAGTGTTTGGTAACCGGGAGATCAGGTGGGTCCAGGTGGACTGAACGGAGGTGTTGAGCGAAACGATCTCGCAGTCCCACATAGGTAGACATTCTGGCTGGGGGGGGGGTCTGTGACCAGTGGAGTTCCGCAGGGATCTGTTCCGTTGGGACCACTGCTGTATGTGATATATATTTTGTTGGTTCACAGGCTTGATCAATGGTGTTTTATCATTAATGTTTTATTATTATTAATGTTTAGTGTTTTCTGAGTCATTCGTAACTGTCACTGTATGTCATGTTGTTACTTGTGGGCGGAGCACCAAGGCAAATTCCTTGTATGTGAATGTGAATACTTGGCCAATAAACTTACTTACTTACTTATATAGACACATAAATGCCCTGGACATCAATATGGACGGGTTGGTGAGTAAGTTTGGTGACGACTCCCAAATTGGAGGGGTTGCAGACAGTAAGGCTGTCAGAAAATGCAGTGAGATATAGAACAGCTGCGGAAATGGGCAGAGAAATGGCAGATTGAGTTTAACCCGAGCAAGTGTTTCACTGTGGGAGCTTGAATGCAAGATGAGAGTATGTAATTAATGGCAAGTCCCTTAATAGCATTGAAGTGCAGACGGATCTTGGAGTCCAGGTTCATAGCTCACTGAAGGTGGCAACGCAAGTAGATAGGCTGGTGAAGAAGACTTATGTATATGGTATGCTTGCCTTCTTTGCGAGGGGGCATGGACTACGAGTCATTTTAATAAGAGTTATTTAAAGAAACATTTAGACAGGTACATGGACAGGACAGGTTTAGAGGGATGTGGGCCAAAGGCAGGCAAGCTGGGACTAGGGTAGATGGGGCATGTTGGCCGGTGTGGGCAAGTTGGGCCGAAGGGCCTGTTTTCACGCTGGAAGACTCTATGTCAGGAAGCTAGCTTTGTAGGACTTTGGTTAGGCTGTGTTTAGAGTATTGCCTGCCATTCTAGTTGCCCTCATTACAGGAAAGATGCGGGGGCTTTGGAGAGGGTGTAGAGGAGGTTTACCAGAAAAACCAGATCACTTCTCGAAGACATGGATACTATTCATCGATTTATTACAAGGATAGTATGGTACAACACAACAATGGATTTAAATCTAAATACGGCTTGGGTGAGGAGGGATGTGAGGCAGGTATATCACCACTTTTTTCCTCCTTTCTCTTTTTCTCCTTTATTTTCCGTATTTTTTCTATTCCTCCCTTCTTTCTTTCATTTCTTCACTCTTTGGTTACACCACTTTGGTAGTCTAGGGGCTCTATCTTTGCACGTCTCACTTTTTCTCTTTCTTGCTTTTTCTCCTTAAAAAGTTTTAAAAAAAATTTAAAAAAATAAAAGTTAAGTTTGAAACTAAAAAAAAAAAAAAAAAAGAGGGTGCAGAGGAGGTTTACCAGAACGCTGCCTGGATTAGAGAGTTGCAGCTGCAGGTAGAGGTTGGATAGGCTCGGATTGTCTTCTCTGAAACCGTGGGAGGTTGAGGGGGGACTTGATATACTGCTATGAGAGGCGTGGATAGGGTAGACAGCCAGAACCTTTTTCCCCAGGGTGGAAGAGTCCATAACTAGAGGCACAGCTGCAAGGTGAGACGGGAAAGGTTTACCGAGGAAGGAGGGGACAAGTTTTTTTTTTTAACACAGAGGGTGGAGGAGGCCTTGAACGCGCTGCCAGGGGTGGGTGGTGGAGGCAGATGCGGTAGCAGTATTTAAGAGGCTTCTAGATAGGCAGATGGAAGTGCCGGGGAATGGAGCCATTATGGATCAGATGCGATCAGTTCAGCTAAACATCACGTCTAACACAAACATTGTGGGCCACCAGGGCACGTTCCTGTGTTGTACTGTTCGATGTTGTAGGATATGTGAAGGGGTTTACGGATGGTGGTGTGGGTTCAATGACAGGCAGGCAAGTACCCGCCTATAAGAGGATTGAGTCAGTACCCGATTCATAGAGTCAAACAGCATAAAAACAGGCCCTTCGGCCCAACTCGTCCCATGCCAACCAAAATGTCCCAACTAAACCAGTCCCATTTGCCCACGTTTGGTCCATATCCCTCTAAACCTTTCCTATTCATGTACGTGCAGTTGAGAGTTCATGCTATATATTTAAAAACAATTGTTCAAATATCCGCTTGTGTAATTTAGAGATACAGTGTGGAAACAGGTCCTTTTTTTGCCCTCCGAGTCCGTGACGACCAGCGTTCACCCCGCACACTAGCGCTATCGAGCAGGTGGACCGCACGCGGCCTACAGGGGCGGAGGTCACCACGGCTACGCCTGGCCAGGCCGACCCTGCAACGTCGCCATGACAACGGGCCTTCACGGTCAGGTCAAGATCCCTGCACTTACTACAACCGGGGCTTGAAAATGGTGCCAGATCTGGCGACTCTGTACACTCAGTGTACCACTGCTACACACTTGTACTGTATCCCAGATGCTTATCTAATATATATCTAAGTGCCGATGTAAGTGATACAAACATACATACAAACATTAATTTCACTACCTCGGCAAATTTGACAATTAAAGTACCATACCACAGTACTATACCATACCTACACACCAGGGACAATTTTTACCAAAACCAATTAACCTACCTGATCTCCCGGTGGCTCAGAACTTCAACTCCCCCTCCCATTCCAAGCTGACCTTTCTGTCCTGGGCCTCCTCCATTGTCAGAGTGAGGCCCAGCGCAAATTGGAGGAACAGCATCTCATATTTCGCTTGGGTAGTTTACACCCCAGCGGTATGAACATTGACTTCTCTAACTTCAGATAGCCCTTGCTTTCCCTCTCTCTCCATCCCCTCCCCCTTCCCAGTTCTCCTACCAGTCTTAAGCTGATTAATGTTAGCAATTTGTAGACACAAAATGCTGGAGTAACTCAGCGGGACAGGCAGCATCTCTGGAGAGACGGAATGGGTATCTTTATCCCGCCCCCCCTCCCCTGACATCAATCTGAAGAAAGGTCTCGACCCGAAACGTCACCCATTCCTTCCCTCCAGAGATGCTGCCCGTCCCGCTGAGTTACTCCAGCATTTTGTGTCAACCAACAAACCTGCACGTCTTTGGAGTGTGGCGGGACAGTGGAGCGCCCGGAGAAAACCCACGCGGTCACAGGGAGAATGCGTTCGCTGCAATGGTCATTTAAATTATCATAATGTTGAAGGAAAGACATTCTTGCCATAGAGGGAGTACAGAGAAGGTTCACCAGACTGATTCCTGGGATGTCAGGACTTTCATATGAAGAAAGACTGGATAGACTCGGCTTGTACTCGCTAGAATTTAGAAGATTGAGGGGGGATCTTATAGAAATGTACAACATTCTTAAGGGGTTGGACAGGCTAGATGCAGGAAGATTGTTCCCGATGTTGGGGAAGTCCAGAACAAGGGGTCACACAGTTTAAGGATAAGGGGGGAATCCTTTAGGGACCGAGATGAGAAAAACATTTATCACACAGAGAGTGGTGAATCTCTGGAACTCTCTGCCACAGAAGGTAGTTGAGGCCAGTTCATTGGCTATATTTAAGAGGGAGTTAGATGTGGCCCTTGTGGCTAAAGGGATCAGGGGGTATGGAGAGAAGGCAGGTACAGGATACTGAGTTGGATGATCAGCCATGATCATATTGAATGGCGGTGCAGGCTTGAAGGGCCGAATGGCCTACTCCTGCACCTATTTTCTATGTTTCTATAATGGGGCTATCTGCCTTCTTTCTCTTGATATGGTGTCAAGGAGAGTTTTTGAGTGAGGCATCAGCGATAGTCCAGGTGAATTTAGTGGTGAAGTTAATGAAATCCATGAGTTCTACACAGGAGATAGACATAAAGCGCTGGAGTAACTCAGCGGGACAGGCAGAAACGTCGCCCATTCCTTCTCTCCATAGATGCTGCCTCACCCGCTGAGTTGCTCCAGCATTTTGTGTCTACCAGGCAGGATCTCTGGATTGAAGGAATGGGCGACGTTTCTGGTCGAGACCCTTCTTCAGACTGATAGTCGGGAGAGAGAGATACATCGAGATATGGACGGGTAAGGCGTGAAAACGAGAGATCAAAGGGGACAAAGTTCAAGGAACATAGAGAATAGAACATCGCTGGCTGAGGGGAAGGTGACAACGAGGCTTACGATCGGTAACATTTAATCAGGAGGACGGTGGAACTAGTCGGAGAACTAGGACGGGGGAGGGACTGAGAGAGAGAGGGAAAGCAAGGGTTACTTGAAGTTAGAGAAATCAATATACCGCTGGGGTGTAAGATGCCCAAGCGAAATATGAGGTGCTGTTCCTCCAATTTGCGTTGGGCCTCACTCTGACAGTGGAGGAGACAGTTTGCAGGAGGTAGCTCCGATGCAGTCGTCGATGCAGCAGAGAAAGTTGGGGATGGAAACCTAGGCCAAGGACTGTTCGATGTAGACTTTACTTTAGACAATAGACAACAGGTGCAGGAGTAGGCTATTTGGCCCTTCGAAGCAGCACCGCCATTCAATGTGATCATGGCTGATCATCGCCAATCAGTACCCCGTTCCTGCCTTCTCCCCATATCCCCTGACTCCGCTATCTTTAAGAGCCCTATCTAGCTCTCTCTTGAAAGCATCCAGAGATCCGGCCTCCACCGCCCTCTGAGGCAGAGAACTCCACAGACTTTGGAGATACAGCGTGGAAACATGCCCACCGAGTCCACATCGAACAACGATCATCCCCGTACACTAACACTATCCTACACACGAGAGACAATTTAAACATACACCAAGCCAATTGACCTACGAACCTGCACGTCTTTGAAGTGTGGGAGAAAGCCGGAGCACCCGGAGAAAACCCACGCAGGTCACGGGGTGAACGTACAAACTCCGTACAGACGGCGCCCGTGGTCACAATCTAACCCGGGTCTCTAGCGCTGTGATGCAGCGACTCTACCGCCACGCCACCGTGCCGCCCCACGTAACCGACATAAAGGCAGGCATAGCTGTGGCCCACGCGGGCGCCCATGGCTGCACCTCTTAACCTGGCGAAGGAAGTGAGTGGAGTCAAAAGAGAAGTTGTTGAGGGTGAGGACAAGTTCCACCAGGCAGAGGAGAGTGTTAGTTAGTAGAGGGAAATTGATAGGGCAGGAAGGTGCTGGTTTACACCGAAGATAGACACAAAATGCCGGAGCAACTCAGCGGGTCAGGCAGTATCTCTGGAGAGAAGGGATAGGTGACGTTTCGGGTCGAGACCCATCTTGGGTCTCTGTTGGAGGAAGTAACGGAGGGCCTGGAGACCTCCCTGGTGGCGGAGGGAAGTGTAGAGGGGGTTAGACGTCCATGGTGAAGATGATTTAGTGAATTAAATTGTTACATGCTCAGTTCAAAGTACAATGAGATGAAGCAAAATTTGACAAATTAATATCTACTCAAATTCTTGATTAAAAGTAGCCTCTTAGGTTCATAGGGTCAAACAGCGCTGTGGAATTCTTTGCCACAGACGGCTGTGGAGGCCGACAATGGGAGAGTCTAGGACTAGAGGTCACAGCCTCAGAATTAAAGGACGTTCTTTTAGGAAGGAGATTAGGAGGAATGTCTATAGTCAGAGGGTGGTGAATCTGTGGAATTCATTGCCACAGACGGCTGTGGAGGCCATGTCATTGGATATTTTTAAGGCAGAGATAGATAGATTCTTGATTAGTACGGGTTATGGGGAGAAGGCAGGAGAATGGGTTTGAGAGGGAAAGATAGATATAGAATGGCGGAGTAGACTTGATGGGCCGAATGGACTAATTCTGCTCCTAAAACTTATGAAACATCTTTAATATGGTTTGGCAAAAGCCTATTGCACTTCTACTCAATAAGTTGCTGAAAATCACCCAAGCTGACAGAACTAAGCATTTTACTTCAGTGAAGGACATGATATTCAAAATGCCTGTTGTCACCTCTAATTTGTGAGTTAAAATAAATACGAAAATGACATTTTCTCTACGCCTTTACTACGATGAAACTAGGTGGAAGAAAAGCACGGGAGGTTTAGGGTTAAAGGGGGTGTTAAATTGTAAAGGATCTTAAATAGGAATCAAAATTATCGCAAAAATCACCCAGCGTTTCAACATGGTTTAGTTTAGTTTAGAGATACAGCACGGAAACAGGCCCTTCGGCCCACCGAGTCTGCACCGACCAGTGATCACCCCGTACACTAGCACTATCCTACACACACTAGGGACAATTTACAATTTTACCGAAGGCAATTAGTCGACAAACCTGCACGTCTCGGGATGGCGGGACTGTCATATGTTGAGAGAATGGAGCGGCTGGACTTGTTCACTCTGGAGTTTAGAATGATGAGAGGGGATCTTATTGAAACATATAAGATTGTTAAGGGTTTGGACACGCTAGAGGCAGGAAACATGTTCCCGATGTTGGGGGAGTCCAGAACCAGGGGCCACAGTTTAAGAATAAGGAGTAAGCCATTTAGAACAGAGACGTGGAAACACTTTTTCTCACAGAGAGTGGTGAGTCTGTGGAATTCTCTGCCTCAGTGGGCGGTGGAGGCCGGTTCTCTGGATGCTTTCAAGAGAGAGCTAGATAGGGCTCTTAAAGATAGCGGAGTCAGGGGATATGGGGAGAAGGCAGGAACGGGGTACTGATTGGGGACGATCAGCCATGATCACAGTGAATGGCGGTGCTGGCTCGAAGGGCCGAATGGCCTACTCCTACACCTATTGTCTTTGGAGTGTGGGAGGAAACCAGAGTACCCAGAGAAGACCCAAGCGGGTGACGGGGAGAGCGTACAAACTCCGTAAAGACAGCACCCGTAGTCAGGATGGAATCCGGGTCTCTGGCGCTGTGAGAGAGCAACTTTAACGCTGTGCCATCGTGCTGAACTTGTCCCAGTCTAAATTCAAGACCATGGATTAGGGAGCCCAAGGGTCAGGCAGGTAATTTATCCAAAATATCAATTGATAACATTATGTGTAGGAATGAACTGCAGATGCTGGTTTAAATCGAAGGCAGGCACAAAATGCTGGAGTCTCTGGAGAGAAGGAATGGGCGACGTTTCGGGTCGAGACCCTTCTTCAGACTGATGTCAGGGGAGGGGGCGGGACAAAGATACCCATTTCGTCTCTCCAGAGATGCTGCCTGTCCCGCTGAGTTACTCCAGCATTTTGTGTCTACAAATTAATAACATTAATCAGCTTTAATGTCATCATTTGACATTGTATCTTATGTGAACTTTACCGAATAGTGAAAGGCTTGGATAGAGTGGATGTGGAGAGGATGTTTCTACTTGTGGGGGAGTCTAGGACCAGAGGGCACAGCCTCAGAATTAAAGGACGTTCCTTTAGGAAGATGAGGAGGAATTTCTTTCGTCAGAGGGTGATGAACCTATGAAATTCTGCCACAGAAGGCTGTGGAGGCCAAGTTTGGATGTTTTTAGGGCAGAGATTCTTGATTAGTAAGGGTGTCAGGGGTTGAGAGGGAAAGATAGGAATGATTGAATGAGTTGATGGGCAGAATGGCCTAATTCTGCTCCTAGAAGTTATTAAATTAGCATAGCAAATAGCTGTGGTACTCACTCCATCTATAAACAAAACAAATAGTTTGCAATAGAGAAATAAAAATGCTTAACTATTTTCAGAGCAGAGCCCATTTTCTAAAGGAACAAAGTGACATAGAATCATAGAGTGATACAGTGTGTGAAACAGGCCCTTCGGCCCAACGAGTCCCTGCTAACCAGTGATCAGAGAGATACAGTGTGGAAACAGGCCCTTCAGCCCACTGGGTCCCTGCTAACCAGTGATCAGAGAGATACAGTGTGGAAACAGGCCCTTCAGTCCACCGAGTCCCTGCTAACCAGGGATCTAAGAGAGCCATAGAGTGATACAGTGTGGAAACTGGCCCTTCAGCCCACCGAGTCCCTGCTAACCAGCGATCAGAGAGTGATACAGTGTGGAAATAGGCCCTTGGGCCCAACTTGCCCACACCGACCAACATGTCCCAGCTACACTAGTCACACCTGCCTGCGCTTGGACCATATCCCTCCAAACTTGTCCTATCCATGTACCCGTCTGCTTCTTAAACGTTGGGATAGTCCCAGCCTCAACTACCTCCTCTGGCAGCTCGTTCCATACACCCACCACCCTCTGCGTGCAAAAAGGGGAACGTTTTAAGGTACGATCAATCAAAAAAAAGAAAAATTAATTTGCAAATACTCGACTTAAACTAAAATGTTTTTAATATTTTCCATCTTTGAATCTTCAGTTCACTAAGGCAGAAAGTGCAGTACAGATTGGTTGGAGAAATGAACAAGCATGGAAAACGGACGACCAGTCTCAGATTGGAAAACATGCCTCGGACGAACAAAGCTCTCCGTGAACATTCCACGTCTAGTGCAAAGGAAAACGGCAAAGCGACCACGAACACATACCAGTTAAAGACTTGAAACAGGGACGAGACTTCAATGATTAAAATATATATTTTTAAATCGCAGCAAATGTTTGCAGAGAGAAAAAAAAGTGGGTAGTTGTTACCGTCAAGTGTCGGGGGGGGGGGGGCGGGGGGTAGCTGGCCGTCGATTGTCTGGTTCTGTGCACAATCCAGAGGAGAAAAACGGTGTCTTGTCGAACATCCGACTGTTACATTGGCCGGACGAGTCCAGTTAAAACATTTAAAGCTAGTCGTGAAACTCGGACTGACGCCACCGGATTAATTTCCATGCTGTTAATTCAAGGCGTAAAGATTATAGTCAGACAACACGCACACACGCGCACACACACACACACACACACACACACACACACAAAGTAGGTGGCCCATTATACCAACGAAAACACAACTCCAATCAGTTCCTTCAATAAGTAGATTATTAAATGTGCAGTATCCTTTCACCTTCTCTCCTCTTGTCTTGTTTTTTGCTGCGTTTAGTTCCATATTCACGAGATCTTATTTGTGAGGTTTGGCTCTTTGTGTTTGGAGGGGGGGGGAGTGGGAGGGAAGGAGGGAGGGAGAGATGGAGGGAGAGGGGGAGAGAGGGTGGAGGGAGGGAGGGAGAGAGGGGGGGGAGGGGGAGGGGGGGAAGAGGGATGGAGGGAGAGAGGGAGAGATGGAGGGAGGGGAGGGAGGGAGGGAAGTGGGGGAGAGAGTGGGGGAAGGAGGGATGGAGGGAAAGATGGAGGGAGGGAGAGAGGGAGGGAAGGGGGGAGTGGGGGAGAGAGTGGGGGAACAACTGCAGTGAATAAGCTCGTGAGCTTGCGATTGTTTGAGATATGGTCTGCATATTTGTTCTCCAGCCCAGCTGCAGCGGGTGGGTGGGGGAGGGGGGGGGCTCAGTGTCCTCCCCCCAGTAGGTTCGAGAGAAACCCGGGCTTGCTGTCGTTGCCGGCTTGGTTCCTGTCCGCCTGGTCCAGCCCCAGCCCCAGCTCGCTCTCGATCTGCTCCAGCTCGGACTCGTCCAGCAGCTCAAAGTCGTCGCCGTCCTCTGTGTCGGTGGTGTCTTCGCTGGGGGTGGTGGGCGGCGGCGGCGGCGGTGAGCAGGAGGAGGACGGACCGGCGTGGGCGGCGCGCGGCGGGCCGGTCATGGCGGACGTGACGGCCGCGGCGATGGCTCCGCTCGCCATGCTGCCGATCAGGGCCAGGCTCTGCTCGCTCGACAGGTTGAGGGCCAGGCCGGCCACCACCGACCCCAGGTCTTCCTGACACAAACCCGTCTCCAGGGTGGGGAACGGGGGAGTGGGGATGCCGATGCTGGAGTCGTCGTCATCGTCCATCCTCCCTTTGTTATCAATCGAAGGGAACTCCGCAAGATCTCTGGCAAACGCCTCCTCATGGTCGCTCGGACGGTCCAAGTCTGAATCAAACGATTAAAACACCAGAGAATTACAATTATTGCAGTACGTTTATCATGCCGTTTCACAAACTCGTCTGAAGAGGAATAAAACAACCTCTTAGAATAAAGGGGAGGTCATTTAAGACTGAGGTGAGAAAAAACTTTTTCACCCAGAGAGTTGTGAATTTGTGGAATTCCCTGCCACAGAGGGCAGTGGAGCCCAAGTCACTGGATGGATTTAAGAGAGAGTTAGATAGAGCTCTAGGGGCTAGTGGAGTCAAGGGATATGGGGAGAAGGCAGGCACGGGTTATTGATTGGGGACGATCAGCCATGATCACAGTGAATGGCGGTGCTGGCTCGAAGGGCTGAATGGCCTCCTCCTGCACCTATTTTCTATGTTTCTATGAAATGAAGTGTTTAAGAAGGAACTGCAGATGCTGGAAAAATCGAAGGTAGACAAAACATGCTGGCGAAACTCAGCGGGTGAGGGAGCATCTATGATGAGAGTTCCATTCTCTCACCATATGACAGTCCCGCCATCCCGGGAATTAACCTTGTAAACCTGCGCTGCACTCCCTCAATAGCAAGAATGTCTCAAATTAGGGGACCAAAACTGCTTTCTGAAAGTCCAGGTACACTACATCCACTGGCTCTCCCTTGTCCATTTCCCTAGTTACATCTTCAAAAAATTCCAGAAGATTAGTCACGCATGAATTCCCCTTCGTAAATCCATGCTGACTCGGACCGATCCTGTTACTGCTATCCAAATGTGCGGCTATTTCATCTTTTATAATTGACTCCAGCATCTTCCCCACCACCGATGTCAGGCTAACTGGTCTATAATTCCGTTTTCTCTCCCGCCTTTCTCAAAAAGTGGGATAACATTAGCTACCCTCCAATCCACAGGAACTGATCCTGAATCTATAAAAACATTGGAAAATTTTCACCAATGTGTCCACGATTTCTAGAGCAACTTCCTTAAGTACCCTGGGATGCAGACCATCAGGCCCTGGGGATTTATCAGCCTTCCGTCCCATCAGTCTATCCAACACCATTTCCTGCCTAATGTGGATTTCCTTCAGTTCCTCCATCACCCCAGATCCTCTGGCCACTAGTATATCAGGAAGATTGTTTGTGTCCTCCTTAATGAAGACGGATCCAAAGTACCTGTTCAACATCTGCCATTTTCTTGTTCCCCATAATAAATTCACCTTTTTCAGTCCAACTTTTGGTCTTCACTAATTGTTTCCTCTTCACATACCTAAAGAAGCTTTTACCATCCTCCTTTATATTCTTGGCTAGCTTACCTTCGAGCCTCATCTTTTCTCCCCATATTGCATCATTAGTTAATGATGTGGAGGCTTGGGAAAAAGAGCAATGGAGGTTTAGCAGAATGCTGCATGGATTAGGGGGTATTAACTTCATTTTTTGTTTTAGTTTAGTTTCGAGATACAGCGCAGAAACAGGACCTTCGGCCCATCGAGTCTGCGCCGACAAGCACATTCACACTATCCTACTCGGCACGATTTTTACATTTATACCAAGCTAATTAACCTACAATCCTGTATGTGTTGGAGGAAACCAAAGTTCTCGGAGAAAACCCACGCAGGTCACGGGGAGAACGTGCAAACTCCGTACAGACAGCGCCCGTTGGCAGGATCAAACCCGGGTCTCTGGTGCTGTGAGCACTGTAAGGCGGCAACTCTAACACTGCGCCACTGTGCCGCCCCCAGCTACCACAGAAGATGGAGAGACTTGGATTTCGTGCCGTTAGACTCCTCGCGGAGGCCGTGACCTCTGTTTGTCCGGATATTCCAGAAAGGCTCTGGAACTAAGGGCGCCGGTAACTCACTGGTCGCGACACACTGGTAGAATTATGTGTATATATATTTTAAAGAGCGTTCTGCATTCTAAACATGAAATGCTGTCTGCATGAAAAATATAAAATTTCAACACAATCAAATTGAAATATTTTCAGCTGATGCTAGTTCTATGTTTTGTCACTTTCTCATCCACTCCGTACACACGAGGGACGATGTATAGAGGCCAATTCACCTGCAAACCCACACCTCTTTGGAATGTACAGTATTCCTGATTAGTGCGGGTGTCGGGGGTTATGGGGAGACGGCAGGAGAATGGGGTTGCGAGGGAAAATTAGATCAGCCGTGATTGAATGTGGAGTAGACGTGATGGGCCGAAGGATCCAATTTTGCTCCAATGTCTTGTGTGGGAGAATACTAGAGCAATGCAGACCCACCGCAGTCACAGGGAGAATGTCCTAATTCCACACACAGACAGCACCCGAGGTCAGAATCGAACCAGGGTCTCTGGTGCTGTGAGCTTTATGTGCTGGGTCACCGTGCCGCCTAATATAAATCTCCAAAGGCAATTTATGGTATGATTATATGGTACAAGTTGCTCTCCGCAATCATTAATGTGATTGAGGCAGTGCAGCGTAGGCTCACGAGATTGATCCCTGGGATGGCGGGATTGTCATATGAGGAAAGATTGAAAAGACTAGGCTTGTATTCACTGGAGTTTAGGATGAGGGGGGATCTTATAGAAACATATAAAATTATAGAAGGACTGGACAAGCCAGATGCAGGAAAAATGTTCCCAATGTTGGGCGAGTCCAGAACCAGGGGCCACAGTCTTAGAATAAAGGGGAGGTCATTTAAGACTGAGGTGAGAATTTTTTTTTTCACACAGAGAGTTGCGAATTTATGGAATTCCCTGCCACAGAGGGCAGTGGAGGCCAAATCACTGGATGGATTTAAGAGAGAGTTAGATAGAGCTCTAGGGGCTAGTGGAGTCAAGGGATATGGGGAGAAGGCAGGTACGGGTTATTGATTGGGGACGATCAGCCATGATCACAATGAATGGCGGTGCTGGCTCGAAGGGCCGAATGGCCTCCTCCTGCACCTATTTTCCATGTTTCTATTAATTTTGTGTCTATCTTCGGTGTAAACCAGCATCTGCAGTTCCTTCTAACACATCTATGTCTTATGGTTCCTTCAGCTACAGGGAGAGGTTGAGTAGGCTGAGTCTCTATTCCATGGAGCGCAGGAGGATGAGGAGGTGATCTTAGAGAGGTGTACAAAATCATGAGAGGAATAGATCGGGTAGATGCACAGAATCTTTTACCCGGAGTAGGGGAATCGAGGACCAGAGGACATAGGTTCAAGGTGAATCCGAGGGGTCACTTTTTCACACAGAGGGTGGTGGTTGAGGCAGGGACTATCCATTGTTTAAGAAACAGTTGGACAGGTAATTGGATAGGACAGGTTTGGAGGGATATGGACCAAGTGCAGGCAAGTGGGACTAGAGTAGCTGGGACATTGTTGGCCGGAGTGGGCGAGTTGGGCAGAAGGGCCTGTTTCCACGCTGCATCACTCTATGACTCTAATAGCAGTGTTCATTTATTGTAAATAACTTTATGTGCAACAATCTGCCCGTTATCGTCAACGGTAGCACAAATGAACCATACCATCGGAAGCATCTGTCTGAGGAGTGTGGCCTCCGGATAGGTTAAAGGTTCCATTCTCTGTCCAGGACGTTTCAGAGAGCTCCGTGTCTGAAATGGATAGTTCTTTACCAGCTCCTGAGCTACTTATCTACAAGAAACGAACAGAAAGGCCCTCAAGCATCCAAAAAAAACCACAATGAAGAATGAATAAGCATGCAGCTAAGAAACGTGAATCAAAGTTATAGAACAGAAACTATGAAACAGAATACCAACAGTGGTCTACAGGCAGATGCCAGTTTAAAACAACTTTAATTCTGGATGGAAGTATATTAACTTATGAGAGGCACAGAATGGTGTAGACAGGCAGAGACTATTGTCCCCAGGGTGGAAATGGGGTGGCACAGTGGCGCGGCGGCAGTGTACAGCGCGGGAGACCCTGGTTCGATCCTGACTACGGGTGCTGTCTGTATGTTCTCCCCGTGACCTGCGTGGGTTTTCTCCGGGAGCTCCGGTTTCCTCCCACACTCCGTGGACTTAAATTCCGTAAAAATTGTAAATTGCGTGTAGGACAGTGGCGGTGTACGGGTTGGTCGATGGTCAGCACAGACTCGGCGGGCCGAAGGGCCATGTTTCAGCGCTGTATCGCTAAAGTCTAACGTATCTCGGATCAAACATACATTTTGTTGTGGGGTGTAAGTTGTATCGTGTTTAACTCTGTAGGGCATTGCTACAATGTGAGAGGAGAAAAGATTACAAGGTTAATTCCCCGGGATGGCGGGACTGTTATATGCTGAGAGAATGGAGCGGCTGGGCTTGTACACTCTGGAGTTTAGAAGGATGAGAGGGTATCTCATTGAAATATATAAGATTATTAAGGGCTTGGACACGCTAGAGGCAGGAAACATGTTCCCGATGTTGGGGGAGTCCAGAACCAGGAGCCACAGTTTAAGAACAAGGAGTAAGCCATTTAGAACGGAGACGAGGGAACACTTTTTCTCACAGAGAGTGGTGAGTCTGTGGAATTCTCTGCCTCAGAGCGCGGTGGAGGCCGCTTCTCTGGATACTTTCAAGAGAGAGCTAGATAGGGCTCTTAAAGATAGCGGAATCAGGGGATATGGGGAGAAGGCAGGAACGGGGTACTGATTGGGGATGATCAGCCATGATCACATTGAATGGCGGTGCTGGCTCGAAGGGCCAAATGGCCTACTCCTGCACCTATTGTCTATTGACTGCACCCGAAGTGAGGATCAAACCCGGGTCTCTGGACAGACAAAGGCGAGATGTTGTTTACTTAGATTTTAGGAAGCTGATGAGGAGGAATTTCTTTAGTCAGAGGGTGGTGAATCTGTGGAATCCATTGCCACAGACGGCTGTGGAGGCCACAAGTCAGCGGATATATTTAAGGCAGAGACAGATAGATTCTTGATTAGTGCGGGTGTCAGAGGTTATGGGGGAGAAGGCAGGAGAATGGGGTTAGGAGGGAGAGATACGTCAGCCGTGATTGGATGGCGGGATAGACTGGATGGGCCGAATGGCCTAATTTTGCTCCTATCCCTTATGATCTACCACTTTGGAGCGGCGGCTCTACCGCTGGGCTGCTGTGACACTGGGCTTGCCGGCAGTATTGCTGCACTGTGACCGCAGGTGTGGAGGACCCGGCCTAACCTTGGGACAGAGAGCTGACGTGTCTGCTTCACTCTCGTCTTCTGATTTCCTCTCAGCCAATCTCTCCTGCTTCACTGAAACGCAAAACGACACATAGATAGATGATGACGGGTCGGTTAGAGAAATGATCTTCTTTTGTTTTTATAAGCAAGACGAATATAACAAAAGCTGTAAAGTGCACTTTGTAGAATAAATGGTTTACTGTTGCAGATACTTTTGGATAGGCACATGGATATACAACGAATTTAAGGATAAGGGGGAAGTCTTTTTAGGACCGAGGTGAGAATTTTTTTTTCACACAGAGAGTGGTGAATCTGTGGAACTCTCTGCCACAGAAAGTAGTTGAGGCCAGTTCATTGGTTATATTCAAGAGGGAGTTAGATGTGGCCCTTGTAGCTAAAGGGATCAGGGGGTATGGAGAGAAGGCAGGTACAGGATACTGAGTTGGATGATCAGCCATGATCATATTGAATGGCGGTGCAGGCTCGAAGGGCCAAATGGCCTACTCCTGCACCTATTTTCTATGTTTCTATGTTTCTACTTCCACTTGTGGATAGGCACATGGATGTACAAGGAATGGATTGAAAATGATCATTTATGGGCAGGGGAGATGCGGTCAACTTGGTTTCAGGTTCAGTACAGACATTGTGGGGTGAAGGGCCTGTTCCTGTGATGTATTGGTCTATCAGTGTAAGCTGCCACATATGAATTGAATGCTGTGATTCTCTACATCACGGCAGCGACAACTCATAAGCACGCATTAGCTGTGTTGTATTTTGCCACGTTCTGAGATTATGAACGAATCGATTTAGATGCGGGTCCACCAGCGGTTTTCCGGCACCCTCGGTTCCAGAGCCTTGCCGGAATATCCGTGTTATCGGACCAACAGAGGTCACAGCCTCCGAGAGGAGTCCAACGGTACTGGAAAGTTCCGCCGATGGGCCGAGATACCGGCCCGCAAAGTCAGCTATGTTCAGTTTATTTAATTTTAGTTTGGAGGTACAGCGCGGAAACAGGCCCTTCGGCCCGCCGAGTCCGTACCGACCAGCCATCCCACTATCCCACCTATCCACTATCCAAAGCTTTTCGCTGTACCTCGGTAAACGTGACAATAAACTATTTAAGAAGTAACTGCAGATGCTGGAAAATCGAAGGTAGACAAAAATGCTGGAGAAACTCAGCGGATGCAGCAGCATCTATGGAGCGAAGGAAATAGGCAACGTTTCGGGCCGAAATGTTCGGTCTGAAGAATGGTTTCGGCCCGAAACGTTGCCTATTTCCTTCGCTCCATAGATGCTGCTGCATCCGCTGAGTTTCTCCAGCACTTTTGTCTACCGTGACAATAAACTAAACTGGCGCTGTAAGGTAGCAACTCTACCGCTTCGCCACCAGGCCACCACCCATGGGAACAGATCTGCCGGCTCCGGCTGGGCCAGAGTTCCACAGCCCCGGCTGCCGGGGGAAAATTACACCCCCCCCCACCCCCGATCGGCCGCGGAAGTCCCGGTGAGGTCGAGATCGGCCGCCTCGCTTGGCCAGGGCACCACATTTTTGGGGGGTCTTCCGGGAAGGGGATTTCAAACGCGATCTCGTGTTTTATTAATGTTAGATTAAAGGCTCTCATCAGTTGCTGGAAAATCGGTGGTGGGCTTCTAGATTGCCAAATATGTTATGCATTGTCACAGACGGCTGTGGAGAACAAGTCAATGGATATTTTTAAGGCGGAGATTGATTGATTCTTGATCAGTGCGGGTGTCAGGGGTTATGAGGAGAAGGCAGGAGAATGGGGTTGAGAGGGAGAGATAGATCAGCCACGATTGAATGGCGGAGTAGACTTGATGGGCCAAATGGCCTAATTTTGTTCCTCTGACTAACGAAAACTAAAGTCGAGCATGCACTGGCGAGACAATAAGTGCCATTAATTGAATAAGACTCCACTGCATCGTTGGTCATCATCGTCTGATTTGGATCATTTCTCACAATTCTCATGTTTGTCTTGAAAATCGCCTAAATGTTCTTACTTTTTATCCTTCTTTGCAAATGTTGTACAAGGTCCTTCAGGCCAAAGTCCAGTCGCTGCAGAACTGGCTCAGCCTTGGTACAGAAACGATGCCACAGGTCGTACGAGGTTACTAAAGGCCACAGCAGGACACACAGCACTGCAAAACCAAGCAAGAGAACAACGTTACTGAGGATCAAGCTTCGCTGCCGTTTAGCAACTGGGGGAGGAAAAAAGGTCAGCATGACAGAATGGAGGGGGTGAAGGTAGAAAACGTCCGTGCCTGGAATAGGCTGCCAGAGGAAGTTAGAGAAGTGGGTACAATTAAGACTTTACAAAAGATTTGGACAGATATATACGTAGGAAGGAACTGCAGATGGTGGTTTACACCGATGATAGAAAAAGTGCTGGAGTAACTCAGCGAGTCAGGCAGCATCTTTGGTCGGTACTCCCAGGTGATGAGGGTCAGCGGTGGTAGAAACATTGGTAGTCCTGTGCATCATTCCAGACCCGCTGAGTTACTCCAGCACTCTGTGAAACATCACCTATCCATGTTCTCCACAGATGCTGCCTGACCCGCTGAGTTACTCCAGCACTCTGTGAAACCTCACCTATCCATGTTCTCCACAGATTCTGCCTGACCCGCTGAGTTACTCCAGCACTCTGTGAAACGTCACCTATCCATGTTCTCCACAGATGCTGCCTGACCCGCTGAGTTACTCCAGCACTTTGGCCTGAAGGACCTCTGTGTCTATGGACGGATATATGGATAGGAAGGGTTTAGAGGAATATGGGCCAAATGCAAACAAATTGGACGAGCCCAGTATGCCAACTGTACTGTACACTGTGGATGGCTCGATAGTAATCGTGTGTAGTGTTTCCACTGACTGGATAGCACGCAACAAAAGCTTTTCACTGTCCCTCAGTACATGTGATGATAAACTAAACTAATCTAAATTTGGTCGGCATGGACAAAACACAATAGACAATAGGTGCAGGAGTAGGCCATTCGGCCCTTCAAGCCAGCACCTCCATTCATTATCATCATGGCTGATCATCCACAATCAGTACCCTGTTCCTGCCTTCTCCCCATATCTTTAAGAGCTCTAGCTAACTCTCTCTTGAAAGTATCCAGAGAATTGGCCTCCACTGCCTTCTGAGGCAGAGAATTCCACAGACTCACCACTCTCTGGGTGAAAAAGTGTTTCCTCGTCTCAGTTCTAAATGACTTACCCCTTATTCTTAAACTGTGGCCCCTGGTTCTGGACTCCCCCAACATCGGGAACATGTTTCCTGCTTCTCGTGTGTCCAAACCCTTAACAATCTTATATGTTTCAATGAGATTCCCTCTCATCCTTCTAAACTCCAGAGTGTACAAGCCCAGCCGCTCCGTTCTCTCAGCATATGACAGTCCCGCCATCCCGGGAATTAACCTGGTGAACCTACGCTGCACTCCCTCAATAGCAAGAATGTCCTTCCTCAAATCTGCCCACAGTACATGGTGGTTTGGACGTCCTGTGTCTGTGGGGTGCTGCTGACTCTTTAAACAATTAGAATAATATCAAGTGACATTTGGAACAGGATATAAAACTTAGCACAAACATAATTCAGTTTAAACCGATGTACAAAAACACTTTTTTTTAAAGGATATTGGGATGAGGATAGGTGATTTTGTGTGGGATATTTGTTATACTGATTGTATTGGGAAGGGTGATTATAGGGTGATGGGTTGTATATATGACTAAGAGATACTGTATAATATATGAGGGTTTTTTCTTTTATTTTTTTTTCTCTCTTTTTTTGTATGGCTTTGCAAATATTTGATTAGTGTATAAATGTAAATAATTTGGTGTACATATGGAAATAGGTTCAAGAAGGAACTGCAGATGCTGGAAAATCGAAGGTAGACAAAAGTGCTGGAGAAACTCAGCGGGTGCAGCAGCATCTATGGAGCGAAGGAAATAGGCGACGTTTTGGGCTGAAACCCTTCTTCAGAAATATGGAAATAGGTGTTTATAGCTGCTAAATTTGTATAAGATAATTATAAGTAGTTGAATAAGGGGTGGGAATGAATAAGCTTTGGCTTCTTCCTGCTCCTTTTCGGACACATATGATTTCATTTATTTATAAATATTGTTTATGACACTATAAATATTCTAGTTTTTGTTTTTTGTATGCTGTTTCACAATTGCTTTTTATTCTTTTATTCTGTTCGAAATAAAGAATTAAAGAATTAAATAAATAAATAAGTTATTTTTATTATCGTAGCCTGTGGAACGCAGCTATCAATATTGTTCTACATTTAAACCCCTGTCTCACGGTGCGAGTCCACCCACGAGTGATACCGAGTTTAAAACAAATCAAACTCGTGGTAATCACGTAAAATTAACGTAGCTGGAACGTCGGAACTCGTAACGCTAACAGCAGGTACTCGGGAAACTTGTTAACTCGTGAAAATCTTTCAACACGATGAAAGTTTTTTTTTTTTTTTTTTTTTTTTAATTTGTATTTTATTAGAAGTACATTACATTACAACCACATACATTAGTACTTGTCATTTATATCTTCTTGCAATTAATGTACTCCATTTATTTTTTACACTAGAAAAGGAAAAGATTGAAAGAAAGAAGAAAGTGAAGGAAAAAGTGAGAGTGTAGAAAATGTGACAACAAAAAAGGACGAAGACCCTATAAGAGCAAAATTAAAAACAAAAGAAAAAGAGTTAAGAAATAGACCCTAGGAAAGAAAGAAAGAGAGAAAGAGGAAAAAGAGAGAAACAAATATTTTTATGAGCATTACGTAAATGGGACATACCAACTCTTCAACTATCATCCCCCCTTACCTGACCTCAATTTTTTTTTTTTAAGTACTTTTGCACCCTATGTTTGTAATAATTCTATAAATGCAGACCACGTCAGGTGGAAATGATCTGGTTTACCTGCTAGGAGGAGTCTTATCTCTTCTAGGTGTAATGTTTCAAACATATTTGAAATCCACATATTTATAGTTGGATGATGAAAGATTTCAACGAGTCAAATTTACTCTTGGTAAAAAAATTTAAACTTTTAAACTCGTTGTAAGAACGTAGTAGCCCGTGAGTTTACCGTAGTGACTCGTGAGTCTACCGTGGGCACTCTTTAACTCAGACTTAGACTTAGACTTAGATTCCTTTATTGTCATTCAGATCTTTCGGTCTGAACGAAACTTCGTTGCCTGCAGTCATACATATAATAATAAATAACAAAACACACAATAAACACAAATTAACATCCACCACAGTGAGTTCACCAGGTACCTCCTCACTGTGATGGAGGCAAAAGTCTTAAAGTCTCTGTCTCTTCCCTCTTTGTTCTCCCTCTGAGCTGAGGCGATCCAGCGGGACAGGCAGACAGACAATCAACTGCCACGGATACAAATAATGTCATAATGTCATACACAAGAATGGGCAGATGCTGGTTGACAAAAAGTGAACACACAGTGTTGGAGTAACACAAAGACGCAGCAGAATTTTGGAAAGGTCATCCCGTCACCCATTCCTTCTCTCCAGAGATGCTGCCTGTCCCGCTGAGTTAAAGAGTGCCCACGGTAGACTCACGAGTCACTACGGTACTGGAGCGACCATTCGCGGGCGGCGGCGCCGACTCCAACACCGGGAGCCTTGAGCTCCAAGTCGGCGCGGCCTTGTCGGCTTCAGGTGCTGCGGACGCCTGCGGGAAATCGGCCGTTCCAGCCGTAGTTACGGCCTCCGGTGAGGGATGCGGCCGTTCCAGGTGGCCCAGCTGCTGGAGGACTCTCCCGACGCCAGGGCTACATCACCCGGCGAGAACGGCCAGGATCATCGGGCCTCCGTAGAGGCAATAGCGGGGGCCTCATTTGGCCTGACTTTTTTGGGTGAACTGGGGCTGGGGACTGGACATTGTGCCTTCCCCCACAGTGGAAATCATTGTGGGGGGATGATTTTTGTATGTAATTGTTTGTAATTGTATTTGTTAGTCTGTGTTCAAGATGGCGGTCGGAGGGGGGAGTGGACGCTGGCGTTAAATTGCCGCTGCTCTCTCCTCAAGTTGTGCTTCTGATTTTCTTTTTTTTGTGTTTTTGGAAGGAATTCTGTCCCTGATTTATGTAGTGGTCTTTATAACCTATTTTTTTTAAATTCTGATTATATGTTTTCTATAAATCTCTGTATGGTGTCCTTGAGACCTCAGTATAAGGCGCCCGTAAATAAAATCCATTATTATTATTATTACGGTAAACTCACGGGCTACTACGTTCTTACAACGAGTTTAAAAGTCTAAAATTTTTACTTCAAGAGTAAATTTGACTCGTGGAAATCTTTCATCATGTTGAAAGATTTTCACGAGTTAACAAGTTTCCCGAGTACCTTCCGTTAGCGTTACGAGTTCCGACGTTCCAGCTACGTTAATTCCATGTGATTACCACGAGTTTGATTTGCTTTAAACTCGGGATCACTCGTGGGTCGACTCGCACCGTGAGACAGGGCCATTACTGTAAATTCTAGACGTGACTGGGAATAGATTTGACTGCAGTGTTGATAGGGGCTAGCCGCGGAGGCCTCGTCAATGGGTACTTTTAAGGCGGAGATAGACAGATTCTTGATTAGTACGGGTGTCAGGGGTTACGGGGAGAAGGCAGGAGAACGGGGTCAGGAGGGAGAGATGGATAGATCAGCAATGATTTAATGGCGGAGTAGACCTGATGGGCCGAATGGCCAAACTCTGTTCCTATTACTTATGTACATGAACAGCATATTTATTTTTGCGCATATTTTAATCACTTACATTTTGGAAACAAATTAAAAAAAATTGGGATGCAGCGGGTCGAATTAATCAGGCAACAGATGTAAAAACTAAGATCAGGGTTTAAGATTGGGATCAAGGGTATGACATCTCTCATAACAATGGAATGGTAAATACACTTCAATGCAGAGTGCAAGTATAAATTTGATCTCCTTATATGTGCCAACATGCATGATGTGGACTGTTCCATGCCAGGCAACTAATTTGTCTCCCTTATATCTGGCAATGCCTGGTTACGCCACAAGGTGGCAGTTTAAGAGTAGTTTCAATGTTGCTCTCATCACTAATCTGAAATAGGAAAAAACACAAAGTGCTGGAGTAACTCAGCGGGTCAGGCAGCATCTCTGCTGTTTCTACTAACATGCATTAGTTATGTGCCAATCCACCAAGCTAAATTAGCCCACCATTTTCTCAGGCCAGGTTTGAGAAATACATTTTTAAAAGTAAAATATATTTTTGGGGGTATTTTTGAATTAGTCTTTAGAGATTGAGGTCCTTCGGCCTACCTCGTCACCCCGTACACTAGCACTATCCTACACACACTAGGGAAGATTTACCTTTTTTTTTTACCGAAGCCAATTATCCTACAAACCTGCTCATCTTTGGGATGTGGGAGGAAACCGAAGCACCCAGAGAAAACCCATAGTCACAGGGAGAACGTACAAACTCTGTACAGACAGCACCCGTAGTCAGGATCGAACTCGATTCTCTGGTGCTGTGAGGCAGCAACTCTGCACTGCGCCACCGTGCCGTCTGTTAGAATGTTTCAAGTTGTGTCGGAGAACGGGAGGACAATAGACTATTTGAATTTATCAAACCTGATCAATTTTGTTTGTAAGGCTCGTTGTCATCTTCCCCTCAGCTAACAATGTACCATTTTTACATTTCCTTGATCACCATCTGCTTTGATCTGTCCCTTTCACACCTACCACCATACCCTTCCATATCTCTGTTTCTCTCTCCCGACTCTCAGTCTGAAGGGTTTCGACCCGAAATGTCGCCCATTCCTTCTCTCCAGAGATGCTGTACGGGCACCCGAAAAAGGGACCACATCACCCCGATCCTGGCCTCTATCCACTGGCTCCCTGTGCGGTTCCGAATCAATTTCAAGATCCTCCTCTATGTCTACAAAGCCCTCAATGGGCTTGCCCCCACCTACATCAAAAGTCTTCTCACCCACCACTCCACCTCCAGGCCCCTCAGATCGGCCGACTTGGGGTTACTGAATATCCCACGGTCTAGGCATAAGCTCAGGGGCGACCGCGCCTTTGCGGTTGCAGCTCCTAGACTGTGGAACAGCATCCCTCTTCCCATCAGAACTGCCCCCTTCATCGACTCCTTTAAGTCGAGACTTAAAACTCATCTCTACTCTCAAGCCTTTGTTGACGTCCTCTGAGGGAGGGCTATATGTATGTATTTATGTATGTACTTAATCTATGAACCACTGTTGTATAACGTTAGTACCTCCACCAATGTAAAGCACTTTGCTCAACGAGAGTTGTTTTTTAAATGTGCTATAGAAATAAAAGTGACTTGACTTGACTTGACTATACAGAACGCCACAACAGATCCTTCTTCCCTGTGGCTACCAAACTGATCAACTCCTCCAAATTTCTGTCATGGGGTAGACAGACCCCCCCCCCTCCAATCTTTGCACATCCCCAATCCTGGCCTTTCCACTAGTCACTTTAATTTCATGTTTCATGTATTTTATGACTGTTGGCAGACCAATTTCCCTCCTGGCATGAAATAAAGTCCTATTGTATTGTATCGCACGCTGCCTGTCCCACTGAGTGACTCCCATATTCAGTGTAAACCAGCATCTGCAGCCCCGTGCTACACGTCAACATTAGCCGCCTGTTTCGCAGAGTGATCGATCGGTTGTCATTGTGACAAAGAAGAAGAGCCTGTCCCTTATTGTGAACGCGCGCAGGATGAAAATGCCGCCTTGTAACGGGTAATGGGCTGATAGAAATCTCCTGCTGACGTTGGTGGCGTTGAACAAACAGAAATAGAGTGGGGCAGGAAATAAAATCAGAATGTTTTCCATCGGCATTAACTGTGGGTCGGAGTCACAGACTGACACGGTGAATTTGTGTTCATTTGACAGCTGACTGGAATCTTATTTACATCAGTATTGTGAAAGTCACTTTTCTATGGCAGCAAAAGGTACACAACTGGCACTTATTTCCACAAGACTTACTATCGACCTCATTGGTGACCCTCGGACTATCTTTGATCGGACTTTACCTTGCACTAAACATTATTCCCTGATCATGTATCTGTACACTGTGAGTACATTTTAATTCGATTGTGATGTTCGATTGTAATCATGTGTTGTCTTTCCGCTGACAGGTTAGCACGCAACTAAAGCTTTTCACTGTACCTCGGTACACGTGACAATAAACTGAGCTAAAACTGAAGAATGTTTAAAATGCTGTAACAGAAATAAGATACACAGTGCAGTGGGCAGCCCAGTGGAGCAACGGTAGAGTTGCTGCCTCACCGCGCCATCGACCCGGGTTCCATCCTCACTATGGGTGCCGTCTGTACGGAGTTTGTACGTTCTCCCCGTGACCTGAGTGGGTTTTCTCCGGGTGCTCCGGTTTCTTCCCACACTCCAAAGATGTACAGGATTGTAAGTTAAGTTGGCTTGTCGGATAGTGTTAGTGTGCAGGGTGATTGCTGGTTGTCTTGGACACAGTGGGCCGAAGGGCCTGTTTCCACACTGTATGTCTACACTCTAAAGACTAATTAGTCTGAGGGGCTGAGCTATAGGGAGAGGTTGGGCAGACGAGGGCTTTTGTTCCTTGGAGCGCAGGAGGCCGAGGGGTGATCTTTAGACTTGACTCGGCTTTAGACTTTGGAGACACAGCGCGGTGACAGGTACTGAGTCCGCGCCGACCAGCAATTGTAAATCGTACATTGTCCCTAGTGTGTAGGATAGTGCTAGTGTACGGGCATCACTGATCGGCGCGGGCTAGCTGGGCCGAAGGGAAAGTTTCCACACTGTATCTCCAGACTAAACTAAACATTTGGACAGGTAGAGACACATAGACAGTAAAGGTTCGGGGGGGAGCTGGGCCAAACGTGGGCAAATGGGGCTAGTTTAGATGGGGCACCTTAGTCGGCGTGGGCGAGATGGGCCGAAGGGCCTGTTTCCATGCTGTACGACTCAATGACTCTATTGAACTTCACTAAGCTTAGACCGTGCCCTCCATAATGTTTGGGACAAAGAGGAAGATGAAAGACAATTGCAGAGTCGTGAATCGTAAAGATTGTTAAGGGTTTGGACACGCTGGAGGCAGGAAACATGTTCCCGATGTTGGGGGAGTCCAGAACCAGGGGCCACACAGTTTAAGAATAAGGAGTAAGCCATTTAGAACGGAGACGAGGAAACACTTTTTCTCACAGAGAGTGGTGAGTCTGTGGAATTCTCTGCCTCAGAGGGCGGTGGAGGCAGGTTCTTTGGATGCTTTCAAGAGAGAGCTAGATAGGGCTCTTAAACATAGCCGAGTCAGGAGATACGGGAGAAGGCAGGAACGGGGTACTGATTGGGGATGATCAGCCATGATCACATTGAATGGCGGTGCTGGCTCGAAGGGCCGAATGGCCTACTCCTGCACCTTTTGTCTATTGTGAAGCTCGAGGAAGGAATGCAGGGGGAGGGGGAGAGGTGGGGGTAAGAAATAGGTGTTAGCAGGGTCCAAGAGGGGCACAGTAAAGGGGGGGGGGGGGTTGGGAGGAGAGACGAGGGGTTAAAACTGAAGAATTCAACCTAAAACTGGAGAATTCCAGTTAGACCTAAAACTGGAGAATTCAATGATCATTGGATTGAATTATGATCATGAATTATGAACAAATTCATTCTGTGATTACACACCATCCGTAATGCTAGAAATATTAAACAGGCTGAGATGGGGAGGAATTTCTTTAGTCAGAGGGTGGTGAATCTGTGGAATTCGTTGCCACGGAAGGCTGCGGAGGTCAATGGATATTTTAAAGGCAGAGATAGATAGGATTCATGATTAGTGCGGGTGTCAGGGGGTTATTGGGAGAAGGCTGGAGAATGGGGTTAAGAGGGAGAACTAGAATGTTGCCTGGGTTTCAGCACCGAAGTTACAAAGAAAGGTTGAACAAGTTAGGTCTTTATTCTTTGAAGCGCAGAAGGTTAAGGGGGGACTTGATAGAGGTCTTTAAAATGATGAGAGGGATAGACAGAGTTGACGTGGATAAGCTTTTTTCCATTGAGAGTAGGGAAGATTCAAACAAGAGGACATGATTTGAGAATTAAGGGACAGAAGTTTAGGGGTAACATTAGGGGGAACTTCTTTACTCAGAGAGTGGTAGCTGTGTGGAATGAGCTTCCAGTGGAAGTGGTGGAGGCAGGTTCGATTTTGTCATTTAAAAATAAATAGGATAGGTATATGGACGGGAAGGGAATGGAGGGATATGGTCTGAGTGCAGGTAGATGGGACTAGGTGAGAGTAAGTGTTCGGCACGGACTAGAAGGGCCGAGATGGCCTGTTTCCGTGCTGTGATTGTTATATGGTTATATATGGTTAATAGATCAGCCATGAGATAACCCCACATCCCACCAAGCAACAGTGGTGTTGTCTAATGTTGAACTACACGGGAACATGTATAAGCAAACATTGACGGCAGAACATAGTCCTTAAACAGCAGCAGGAGTACTTACACAAGAAGTATGACACCAGGGCACCGGGTATGTAGCGTCCAATAACTGCACAGAATGTACAGAGACTGCAAACAAGGAGGCAAAACTGTAGGGTGAGGGACGGAGGGAAAATAGAAAGAAAGGTTATTCAACTTCTCTGGGTTCTATTACACATGGGTTTAATGTTTTATGTATCATTCTTACCTGTCACTGCATGTCATGTTGTCACTGGCGGGCGGAGCACCAAGGCAAATTCCTTGTATGTGAATACTTGGCCAATAAACTTATTCATTCATTCATTCATTAGACTTTATTAAACTATTTCTCTGGAACAGCAGAGGTTGAGGGGAGACGAGATAGAAGTATATAAGATTATGAGAGTTATGGATGGTTCTAGACCAAGGTGGACCCGTTGGGTCCATCCCCTCAACGCACGATTGCGGTGGGGGGGGGGGCGGGCGTCACACACGCACAAACCACCCCCCACACACACCAACCACCTCACACACACACACACTAACCACCCCCCTTGATATTATATCAATTTAATTAATTGGCTCCTTTTACCCCATTCCCGCCCTATCCACTCACGCATAGCCCCCAACTCGCAGTCAGAATCTTCTTCTCAGGGTGCGAATGTCCAGCACTAGTGGGCATACTGTAGCTATAAGGTGAGAGGGCGAACGTTTAATCGCGATGTGCGGGGCGAGTTTTTTTTTTACACGTAGAGTGGTCTGGGGCCTGGCATGCGCTGCCAGGGGGGTTGGCGGAGGCTATGATAGTGGCGTTTAAGTTGCTCTTAGATAGGCTGATAGAAGTGCAGGAAATGGTGGGATATGGATCATGTAGCAGGCAGATGTGATCAGTCTAACGTGGCACCATGTTCAGTACAAACATAGCGGGCCAAAGTCCTCCTTCCTGTGCTGGACTGCTCTGGGATCTATAGAAACTAATGAATAATAGAAGCCGCAGGAGGCAACCCAGCAGTGTAAACTTTAAACTTTCCCATTTTAAGAAACTTCCACCCTCACTTTACCTTGCACTAAACGGGATAGTCTTTATCCTGTATCTGCACACTTGTGGACGCCTCGATTGTAATCATATATGCGGTTCCGAATAAATTTCAAGATCCTCCTTTGTCTACAAAGCCCTTAACGGGCTTGCCCCCACCTACATCAAAAGTCTGCTCACCCACCACTCCACCTCCAGGTCCCTCAGATCGGCCGACTTGGGGTTACTGAACATCCCGCTGTCTAGGCATAAGCTCAGGGGCGACCGCGCCTTTGCGGTTGCAGCTCCTAGACTATGGAACAGCATCCCTCTTCCCATCAGAACTGCCCCCTCCATCGACTCCTTTAAATCGAGACATAAAATTCATCTCTACTCCCAAGCCTTTCTTGACGTCCTCTGAGCGTGGGCTATATGTATGTAGTGATGTTTGTATTTAATCTATGAACCACTGTTGTATAACATTAGTACCTCCACCAATGTAAAGCACTTTGGTCAACGAGAGTTGTTTTTTAAATGTGCTATAGAAATAAAAGTGACTTAACTTGACTTGATATATTGCCTTTCCGCTGACTGGTTAGCACACAACAAAAGCTTTTTACTGTGCCTCAGTACACGTGACAATAAACTAAACTGAATCAAAATAAAAATCAAGTAAATGAAATCAGATTGAAATGATAGGAGCATAAACTGTTGGCTCTCTCTCAGGACCCGATGTCCCCAGTCAAGGGAGACCACTAAACGTGCCGGATATATAATGGCACAGGCATGTGGGTCTGATTTCCAGCCTGACAGTGGAAGGCTGGTGTGTAATAGCCCTGTCCGTGTGGCAAGTTCACAGGAGCATCGCAGGTGCAACTGCAGCTGATGTCGGGAGGAAGACGTCGCTGCAAACACAGCTCGATCCCAGTGGGAAAAAATTGGCACTGTGAAACGTCACCTATCCATATTCTCCACAGATGCTGCCTGACCCGCTGAGTTACTCCAGCACTCTGTGAAACGTCACCTATCCATGTTCTCCACAGATGCTGCCTGACCCGCTGAGTTACTCCGGCACTCTGTGAAACGTCACCTATCCATGTTCTCCACAGATGCTGCCTGACCCGCTGAGTTACTCCAGCACTCTGTGAAACGTCACCTATCCATGTTCCGGCAGCATCTATGGAGCGAAGGAAATAGGCAACGTTTCGGCCCGAAACCCTTCCGGGTTTCGGCCCGAAACGTTGCCTATTTCCTTCAGGGTTTCGGCCCGAAAGGTTGCCCATTTCCTTCGCTCCACAGATGCTGCCTGACCCGCTGAGTTACTCCAGCACTCTGTGAAACGTCACCTATCCATGTTCTCCACAGATGCTGCCTGACCCGCTGAGTTACTCCAGCACTCTGTGAAACGTCACCTATCCATGTTCTCCACAGATGCTGCCTGACCCGCTGAGTTACTCCAGCACTCTGTGAAACGTCACCTATCCATGTTCTCCACAGATGCTGCCTGACCCGCTGAGTTACTCCGGCACTCTGTGTCTACCTTTACTCAAGTAAAGCCTGATTTTAACACTGCAGCAGAAGTGTTACCCCGTTGCAAGAATATCAAAGATGTGCCTTCAGACGTCCACCATGGTTCAAGTCTAAAACAAACTCCAGGACTGTCGGCTAATTGGCTCGGTATAAATGTAAATTGTCCCTGGAGTGTGTGTGTGTGTGTGTGGGATGGTGTTAGTGTGTGGGGATCGCTGGTCGGTGTGGACTCGGTGGGCCGAATGGCCCGTTTCCGTGCTGTGTCTCTAAACGAAACCAAACACGACTTAGATATCGCAGGGAATTAGAATTTCCTTACCTTTCCTGGGTTTTGCTTCTTGAAGTGGGCTATTTCTTCAAACAGCACTGTACAACTCATCCACGACTCTGCGATGCACTGGCTGGACCTCGCTGTGCTCTCCTGTTTGGCTTCAGTCTCTTTCCAGCTAAAGAAAGGAGAAGTCAAACATTATTTTAAAAAGGGTGAAGCGAAACAAGCGATACTTTCGTTCCAACCTGGAAGTACTGCCCATTTCTCTGTGATTATTAATTTAGGGTAAAGCAGACCTCACCGACGATGCAAAGACGTATTATCCATCCTTAAGTGTGTAGGAAAGAACTGCAGATGGTGGTAAAATCAAAAGTAGGCACAATATGCTGGAGTAACTCAGCGGGTGAGGCAGCATCTACAGAGAGAAGGAATGGGCGACGTCGCCTATTCCTCTCCATAGATGCTGACTCACCCGCTGAGTTACTCCAGCATTTTGTGTCTACCGTCCATCTTTAAGTCCATCTTCCTCTCTACCCCTCTCTCTCCCTCCCTCTCTACCCCCTCCCTCTCTACCCCCCCTCCCTCTCTACCCCCCTCCCTCTCTACCCCCCTCCCTCTCTATCCCCTCCCTCTCTACC